>JAVQJL010084759.1:0-25278 GCA_036024295.1 Nannoperca obscura
ACATATATATATATATATATATATATATATATATATATATATATATATATACACACACACACACACACACACACACACATTTACATTATAAAGAAAATAACCTTGTGGAATTTGGACACTAGTAAATATAAATGACCCAAGCAGACACTTAATTGTAGATTTACAAACATTACGCACAACTGTGAGCACTTAATACTAGTTAGGTAGGTTTATCATACTTGTTTTTGGCCATTAAGTTTAATATTGTGGACCATACATACATAACATACGTTATTTCCGAGGCACTGTTACTTCCGGAAATACAGAACATTTTAAGACAAACACGTATATATAGACGTACTGGACATGCAGTAATCATTCATGTTCCTTCATTCCTCGACAATGAAAATTTAAAACCTTGTGGGCAACATTTCCATAAAAAATTGAAATGAGAATTGCACACATTTGACATGAGAACAGAAATAAATACAGCTGGACAAGTTCCTTTAAACTTATTAAAACAAATAAGTTACTAAACAAATTATTTCATAATACACCGACTTTTTTGACAGACCTTGTTACTTATTAGTTGTGTGATTTCTTGGTCAGATTTTGTGGAGGAGATGCATCAACCTTATTTTGTGTCTGCCAGTAATGCTTCCATATAACGGATCCAGTCTATTTGAATAGAGTCCTCAGTCCAACAGCAGAGCTCTGTGGTTACATAGACAATATTTCATCCTTCAAAGGTTTGAGTGAATAATGCTGAAAATCAAAGGAGTCTGAGTATGCTACCTGCTGATTGCTATTATAAGTTCAATATGATACATTTCCCACTATAAACTACATATACTGATACTTTAACCTAGCAAATGCCCAATATCAGATAAAAGTACTGGTGCACGTTGCTCTCATTTATCATCGGGCAAAAAAACTTGTGACCACCTCTGGCTACATACCCTCTGATTTGACTTGTTCATGTGAGCTCTGAGATGCTGATGTTGACAAACAGGGAGGAGGGAGGGATAGCTGTTCCATCTTTAGAGAGCAGGTGTATGTGACGATACCCTGGAACAGAGTGGTACTAAGTGAAGTATTTGACACAACTTGTGATTTAATCAAAAAATATAATCAATACTGCAGTGAGCTGGCACTCTGGTGGTTTCAGCTCTATTCTCTGTGTGCTTTCACTCACTTTGCTTACCTGCTTGGATGCACGTGAACGGAAAAGTGAACTGCCCCATGAAGTCATTCCTGGACGCCTTATCATAGTCCTCCACCACAAAGCGAACCAGAGCCAGCTCTGGGGTGTGGATGACAAAATTTAAAGTTTCATTCCACACTGGGTTGAAACCTGCAGAGAGAGAGGGCGGTAGAGGGGTGAGTATGACCAACTGAGATGGGACTTTTTTATTACAAATTTTCTTTTTTCGATTTATCTCACTCTCTTATCTTTTCTTTCACATCCTGGTCCTCCTATCATCAAAACCATATAAGAAAATAAACATGTATTATGTGTATTACAAAAAATTTAACATACTCTTACCATTGTTGTTGATGTGACTGGTCTCTTCTTTGGCCTGGTCCTGTGGCACTCCATAGATCTCCACTCTGACCAGGGGGTCTACAATAGAGCCCTCTTTCTGATTCACCTTTGGTAGCTGCTGCCCACTGATCACCTGATAAACACATGCACATATTTGCACATTAGATACAGAAACCACTGTACTGTACTTCAACAGAAGAACATTTTCTTCTGACATTACATGCTAATGTTCTGCAACATCCTGCCTCATATTTACACAATCACACACACTGACAGTAGTACAAGGCTCGTAAAGGCTTTTTAAGAGTAAAATTCAAGCACTTTCAAGGTACCTTAACCCAAAAATGTCCAAACTCAAAGCCTGTATCATCACTCCTAAATTATTACTATATATTCCAAGAGACAACAAACAAACATCATTTGAAATATCAAAACAGTTTTGGTTTACATGAGTGATTGTGTAGATGATGAAACACCAGATTATATTGAAAATCAAGCATTTTTCAAGGAGTATATTCAAATTCAAGCATATTCCTGACCTTCAAGACTTTGTACAAACCCTGAGTAGTAGCTGCCCACTGCAACACAAACCAACTAGACTTTCATGTAGTATTAAACCTGTATGGATAAGCGGAGTGGTCTGTAGCCCAGCCGCTCCTCAGGTTTGTCTGGACTGAACTGAGTGTTGCCGTCTCTCATGAAGTCAGGCTTGAGGACGTAGCCGCAGCAGCCATTCTGCCCGAACAGCCCATCATTCAGATCCATTTCCAGACCAGCTGTCTGGAAGTTCAGAGCCACTTTGGGAAATAGGGAGAAGGGAAATAATGCTATTAACTATGATTTTTTTTACTGTGTCTGGTTGTATCACATGATTTCCCAGACTCAGTCATCTATCTATCCAACAAAGGTCATGTGAGGAGTCTAGCAGAAGGCTGTTTGAGCCCTTATGACAGGAAGCATCTGTCCTGTCAAACTCCTCCAGCTGTGAGGTGATGTTCTGTATCAGACCCTGACCTCTAGCCTCTCTGCAAGCACCCCTCTGGAGGAGGGGGTGGCAGTGAAGACATGCACAAAGAGAATTCCTCTTCAATTTGCTGTCACAAAAGAGTCAGTATATTTATGTACAGCAACTTGTATTCTCACTTTTTATTATTTCCATGTTCAAATAGCTATATTGGGCTATGTTGGTTTAACCAGCAGAGGGCGACCTTCCCCCTCACCTATCTGGCAGCCCACATTCCACATCTCCTGCGGGTTATAGTTGGAGGAGTCTGTCCTGAGGCCACTGGGGTAGATCCTGCTCAGCTGCCTTGTGTTGTACTGCACAAAATCTGTCCCTGAAGAGACGTTTGAAGAGAAGAAAGAATGTATTTCTATAGAATATAAACAGAGAAATCTACCTGTTTCTCTATCTATAACTCAGATACAGTTATACAGAATATAATACTGATAAAGAAATACACTTTGTTACACATAACAGGTATATTATTTTATCTACAGAATGTGACATCCACTCATTAATTAATAGTTCTCCACTCTTTTCCAAAATAAACGGTTCCCTCTGGTACCTGTGTCCCTAGCGAGCCTCTTGGCCTTGGATTCAGAGAATGAACTCATCTCATAAAATTTGCCATGCGAACAAGCATGCTCAAAGCCATGGAAGTGCACGCTCTTGCAGTAAACCACCAAGTCTGACAGCTCCCTGGATAGTTTGGATTTCTGCAAACGTAGAGAACAAAATAGAAAATCAGCCAATAAACATATCCTATTATTCCCATCACTTTACATCTAGAGTGAGTAGTGATCATACTGTTTGAAGGCAGCCCTGTACATTAGAGGCCAGTGATTAAATAATACTATTACTCTAGTTAATAGCTATTTTTTTTAAATTTAGGACAAATTACAAGATAATTATATTAATTTTTAAAATTTCGAACAATTTTCCCACTGTTTAGTTGTAAATTTTAGATTAGTAGTTGAATAATTACCAGCTAATTATGATCTAATTACTGGCTGGTAAATTACAGGGTTACCAGTTAGAGAAAAAAAGCTTCAGAGCTTAATCAAAGCTTTAAAGCAGCTAAGGAATCCAGGCTAAATGTTATGTATGCTTCATTAACTGTAATTAAATTATTAAAGCCACAAATGCTTCCAGATAATATCTTATTTCCCAGCAGGGAAATGCTGTAGCTGCATGGAGGACTGTTTCCACCACTAATGAGAAGCACTCTGGATGCTGTTCACTATCTTTCTTTTTTGTCCCATATCTGTCTTCTTTTAAATATCCATGTTTCCTGTTTCTTTTGACTATCTCCCTTCTTTTTCTCCTCTCTTGCCTCACTGGCTCTTAGGTCCCAGCCATGTTTCCTGTCTCTCTGTACTGTGTCTTGATTCACTATCACTTTTGGTATCATACCCTGACTCTGTCTTTCTTCACTTCCACTACAAGGAAAACATATATACTTAACAAGCTATAAGAAATACAGTGTGCGTGGATTAGAAAAGTTGATATTGAGGGATCTTGAATCTTACAGAAAAACCATGAAGTATGAAGTTCTTCTACCTTCCCACTGTGGTCCAAACACTCAGCAGGCGGGTCTTCTGTAGACGGGCTCTCAGCATCGTCGTTGGCCACCTCTTCCTCATCGCTAACTTCATCTGTCAGGGTTTCATGGAGATAGTCTTCTAGACCACCAATCTTCTTGGCTTTCAGCAAAACTTTCCCCTTCAGTTCCTGTAACAAATACCAACACAAGCACACATTGGTGAGAGCAATTTGTCTACATACTTATATGTGATAATCATCTCCACTTCATCTGTAGTAAAGTACAAATTAGTAGATTTGAGAATTTGAGAATGTTAGTTGAATGTGCTAAATGTATGTTGGAATAGACCAGCACGAGAAATTGACACGACACTTCAGATGTTACAGTTTTGGAGTACTTGTCTTCAGTACCCAGCCTGCTCATGAAGGTTGTCCATCTTCCTGCACTTCCTAACTAAATGCAGCAATGTACTTCTACTTAATTGGAAAAATCCTCAATGGAATTCCTTATAGCATTTATCTGCCATTACTTCAAGTTAGCATTGATTGTCCTAAGTGCTCTAATGGAAAAGAGTTTGGAAGTTATTCTGTTGCTTTTAGGATCAGTGGAAGATAGATAGCAGAGCTACACAGGAACAATACATTTTTAAATGACTGAATTTTTAATGATACCTAGTTTCCTCTATATTAGGCAAGGTTTTGTCTGAAAACATTTCACTCCTAGAAATGAATCACAGAATGTTTACTCACGCTTCATATCAGACTCAGTACTGGTCCTGGCACTAATAGATGGCTTAAGGTAACATAACCATGAATCATGTAACTAAATGAAGCGTAAAAATCACCAAAATTGCGGTTTTTACTTTTCAACTTTACTACGTAAACAGATTGTAAAAGTCACATTTTAACGTTGTATTTTCATTAGGGCTGTCAACGTTAACGCGTTAATGCTTGAGATTAATCTGGAAATATTAATGCGATAAGCAAATTAATCGTATTACCAAGTTTGACCCCAAATTTCTCCCAAAATTCCAGCACAAACTTTTACCTGACTGAATTACTAAAAGCTGTGGTGAACGCAGATAACACGATGACTGAGGAGACATACACCAGTGTGTTGAACGGCAAATTTCGTTCAAACGATTTTTTTGACTGCTTAAAAAAGAAACAGATATAGCTCCATATTAGCTCACCTGAAACCTAGGTAAGAATGACAGATGTTGTCACTCCATGTCACTACTGTATCTGAAGGCAAACCAAAAAATGTTATCTGTGTAGTTTTCTTACCCAATTGTATTATTTTACTCTACTCATAAATATTAATTTGTTCAGCACACCATGTTTGTGCATAGTTGTAGCTCGTTAAATAACAATTCTGACCGTTTCAGATTAAGAAATGCCCCATACAGGCCCGTGGACAGACCACCCTTTGTGGAGGATCTGTAGCATGTACCTGTGGATTCCACGCCGTTAAGGTCATCTATTTAAAAATTACATCTCATTATTGGTAAACTTGCATCACATGCCGGTTACAATGCTGTTGCTGTTACGTCACTTGTTCAATCCTCTGGGAGGACCCCGTGCCCTACTGTTAATACCAGCCTGGCAGTAGCTTCTGTGAGTACAGCATCTATTCATTGGTCTGGCTTTGTTGTAAGTTATCTTTTTACTGCGTTTATTGTTTTAATTGTATTTATTTTGCCTTACTTGGCTTTCTGTTGTTATATATGTATGTTCCACTGCTGTGGCTGCAGCTTCATTCTGGTTGCTGGCTGAAAAAGCAAGACCATCCCTGTGCAGGACCAGAGGTGGATTGCCAGCACCCTCTTTTACTACGGCAAACTACGGCCAGATTTGAAGCTGTGGTACGAGCCCCCTGTCTCAGCCCTCATTTATCACCAGACACCAACACCTGGCTGCTTCTTTACCCATCGGCTGATGGTGTGGAGCTCATTTACTGAGGCCTTTTGACCAGGCCTACCATGCAATTTGGTGCAGACATTCATGGTGCTTTGTAAACTTTGGTGATCTGCTGACTTTCCATCTAGCATCATTATGAATAAATAAAATTACAATTAATGCAAAAATATGTTTTATTTTATTATGGTTTTATTCACAATGAGCGTTACAGACTAATCTCAGGGTGCCTCGCCCTATGACACACATTTGACAAAAAATAACAAGAAATCCAAACAGACCTGTGGAGACGGTAGCTGTTGAGGGGCTGCCGGATCCAGCACAGTGGTCAGTAGTGTGTCACCCAGGATTTGGCTAAGGTGCTGGGCCATGACTGTCTGTTGTTCTACACCACAGTGATTCTCAAGGGAAAGGATGACTGGGAAGTCTGACACCTATTAAACAAGAGGAGATGCAATACTCAACAAGTGGCTTTTAAAGATTATATTTTTGGTGGTACTGATGTTGAAATTCATCAGCTCCTGCAAACTCAGTGCTAAAAGTCATTCCAAGTATGTTAACAGTATTATATTGAGTTTCCATTAAGCACGTTTCCACAATCCTCCAAAACAGTTTCTTAGTCATAGCTTCCTAAAGTTGAGTAGGAACGTTTGAGGAGAATAGAATAGAGAAGTTCCTGGCTGTTTTCCATGTAGCCAGCAGGGGTTCCAAGGGCAGGGCAGGATACCAACCAAAGATGAATCTATAATTGCTCTGAAGGGTTGGCTTAGTACCAAAAACACATTTTTTATTCTGTTTCATTTGACTTCATACTGAAACTGGTTTTTAGATATGTGTGTCTGAGACTTCCACGGCCACCCCAATATATCAGAGGTGAATGCCATTTATTTTTTATTTGTGATTCTCACAGTATTGAATAATATGAACAGCAACATCATTGTTTTAGTAACAGTGTCTCCATTATACTGGATAATCCAAACACACTGACAACACTTGGGACTATTTCTTCTGTTCAGAAGACGTCTGTAGATTACTCAAGTACCTGGAAAATTGATTGTTGCAAGAAATTAAGCATTTGAATTTAATATCAAAGCCTGACTGCATGGCTGGATAGCACTAGGGGTATGTGGTAAAATGTGTTTTTATGTGTAATTTGAGTGAAGCAACCCCTTGAGAAGCAAATCTTTCCTGTGCTGCTCACCTTGAAGGCATATTCTTTTAACGTTGAAATTATGTCTTTAAAGAGAATCTTGGAAGTCAAAGTGTGACCATGATAGACAATGGGTTCCCCATCACTGCCGTCCCAGCAGTCCACCTCTACACAACGACAGCCTCTCTTCAGGGCCCTACATAAAAACACACACACACACACACACACACACACAAATGTAAGTAAAGGCCATTGCTTAGTCTCACTTAAATGTCTGTCATAGTTGATGAATATATATAAAGATACAATTTATATCTATGTTTTTGCCTTTCTAAAGCATACTTAGACAAACTTTGTCACACTCTCTCTCAGTTTTGGATTAAATTGTTCATATATGATGCTCAGAATTTGTTTAAACCACAGACTGTATATAAACACAGTAATGGTTTAAAGCAGAAAACAAAACTCCCCATCAAGTTAGTTATTATATTAAATTCACTTATATTCTTTATTGTCTACCTTCTGGTTCAATAGAAACAGGTACTAAGAATAAAGTGTGCTGCATGTGGTGTGTGCAGCAGCCCTCACTGGATGTAGGCCTCCAGGCTGCTCTGTCCTCGGAGCTGGTCTTCCAGAAGGTAAGTGTTGTGGGAGGAGGAGATGAAGTAATGGCTAAGAGGTTGGCTCATGTCTTGGTGAACATCCCGGTGCTCAGGTTTAAATATGGAGCCCTCCTGTGAGCACAGGTACATCTGGAAGCCATCAAACGACATGGCCCCTTGATTTTTGGCTGCAGAAAGGGTATGATAAAGATGGTGTTGGTATAAGTAGTGGGTGGATTGCCATGAAAGTTCCTACAGATATTCAAATTCCCAACACGATCAATTCTAATCTCTTCATCTAGCATCATCAGGTCAAATTTTTAATTCATCTAATATTTTAATTTATAACCAAATATCTGTTAAACTAACAGGTTCCCATCAGCCTCAGCTGTAATGTGTGTTTAGTGCTAATTAGCAAATGTTAGCCTGCTAACATGCTAAACTATGATTGTGATCCTGGTCAATTTTACCCGCTAAACATCAGCATGTTAGCATTGTCACTGTGAGCATGTTGGCGTGCTGACGTTAGCATTTAGCTCAAATAATTGCTGTGGCTGATTACAGACTAATAGAGGTGCTGGTGTGGCTATAGACTCTTATTTGTCTAAAAGTACATATGGTGTTTGAGACTAAAAGCTAACTGTGAATACGACTGCAGATTTACCTCCAGTCTGTTTCAATATTCACAAACATTATTAGCACAAGCAAATTGTTTTCAGTTTACACATTCCTATTACTACATCAATCATGTATGGCAGTATTTCAGGGCAATTGTGCAGCTGAACATCTCCATCCTGTGTAACTGCACATACATGCACTGCTGCAGGTTAGTCACAGCTATCTTTACCTGATTCTGACGTTTCGTAGCGGTCGATCAGCTCCTGGGCATGCTGGGCACTCTGATCTCCCTCCTGTTGCTCTGTGCTCAGGAAGTTCTCCAGCTCCTCCAACATTAACTTCTCTCCATCTCCGGAGTAGTCCTGGAACACCTTCCACACTTCATCCCTCTGAGTCAGGATCTTATAGAAGTGGACAAACTGTTCGATTTCCAAAGAGCCACTCTCTGACTTGTCAGCCATCTGGGGAAATAAAGGAAGAGCTTTCTTTATGTATTTGTTCACTTACTCCACATGGTTTTGGATTTACTTCATTTTATGTGGGTTTGGAAAACACTGAGTTGAGCAAAACTTAATTATTTTCTATAACATAGTTATAACATAGTTATAACAGACCCAAATGCAACATAAGAAAACAAGGGATGAAGCAGGTTTAATGGTCAAAGAGACAGTGCCATGATCATATAGTCAGTCAGAGACTAATGTGTCATGTCAAATGGAGCTTGAGGCTCTGAACTGCTACTTGTTCGATCTTAGACTCTTAAACTCAATTAAACCAAATGCCAAAACTGGAAAGAAAAATTACAATCACACACAAAGGCTCACACTCTAAAACCAGTTGTTTCAGCTCAATTACTTATTCTTATCCATCCCCCTCTTTTTCCACCAAGAAGCAACAATATCCATAGCAATTCAAAAGCTCACCGTGAAAAGGTGCAGAGCATGTTCTTCATTCATCTCTACGTTCATCATCTTCAGCAGTTTCCGCACCTCTTTGAAATTCATTTTCCCATCTTTGTTTTTGTCTGCTTTCTGAAACCAGTCCCAGACCCACCTGAGAAGATGCTGAGGGAAACAACAATCTAATATAATCTCATGGGTAGAGCAAACTGTGATGTTGTGTTGCTGAACTTGTTTTTCATAAAATACCAAACACAATCATCTACTACAATAAAAGGATACTGGTCTAGCCTCTCCTTCTCATCCATCGTTTGAACCTTGTGAATCAACTTGCGCACTCCCTGGATCCAGGCCTGGGCCTCCTCTGGCGACTCGGCCACGAGGTCCAGGTTGCCTTGGCGACCGTGAAACACCAAGGTGAAGCAGAGATCAGGGGGGAACTCCTCTGCAATGCTCAACAGGACCTCTGACTGATGGCCCTCACGCACGGCCTCCACCTCAGTAATTGAGACTGAGACATGATGATGGTTAGAGTCATTGTTCAGTGTTTGGAGGTTTATACTAGTTTAATTCTTTGATGTGTTTCACATCTGTATACAGAATGGAAGGTGTAGCCTATATTAGCTTTGACTGTTAATACTTTTTACTTGTTGGCCTGGTGTCACAACTCACAAACAAAAAACCTAGTAACAAATTTTGAATAATACCTATTTATTATTGTTGGATTATCTCTGTCCCATCTCTGTATTTTGTATTTCTTCTAATCTGTTCTAACGTTTTATTCATGTCATTACATTTTGGGATTTTAAGAAAGCTTTGCCTGGGTCAAGAACCACAGTTTTTGTGGACCTATAAGGCCTGTTTATTGTGGGGCTACATCACAGCCAGAAAAAACTGCTAGGGGCCCCTGGGGCAAAAAGTTATTATTGACCCACTTTACTTTACGTGGTAGCTCCATTATTTTCCCAGACACCCAGAAACCAATACTACCTAATCCCAGATTTTCTTTGTGTTACGTACTTTGAAGCAGTTTGATAAAACACAAATTTATGTAACTTTTACAATCAATCAAGTTAGGCACAACCAGTTGATATGGAGTGAACTTGGGGCTTTTGGGGCCCCTTGATGATCCCAAAGACACCACTATCACATCTGTAGCTGGAACCACCAGCTGCAGCCATTTAGCTTTACTCAGCATAACGGCTGAAAACAGTACACAACAGCTAGCCTGGCTCTGTTTGAAAGTAACAAAATGTGTCTACCTGCACGTCTTAAATGTTCTAATTAACACATTATAATGTTGTTTGTTAAATCAGCACATATAATGAAGTGCCAAAACGACAATTTGCCATTTTACAAGGGGTTATGTGTCACTTTTAAATAGTCTGGCATGTAAAAACGGTGTAAAACAGCAATCTTTTTACAGATTAAACAAATGAGACACTGGTAGGTGGATTTTGTTACCGTTGGATAGAGTCGGGCCAGTAGTTTCCTTTCTTAATGCTAAACTAAGCTAACCTGCTGCTAGCTGTAGCTTCATATTGACCATACAGAAATGAGAGTGGTGTTAGTTTTCACATGTATATTTGGAAAGAAAGCAAATAAATGTATTTCTCAAAATTTCTAACTATTCCTTAAAGTAGTATTTAACCCCATTAGTTCAATGTTAGACTGAGGTTACGGTTAGGGCCATGACGTTGGGTCCAGTCTTAGTAAAGAAAGAATGGTTTGCATATCGCCTGAGAGAAAATACATGTGTTCAGGTTGACCTTTGAATTGACCCCACAGGTTCAAGGAACTTAAACCACATATACAGCATAATATGGCTTATTTAGATAGAGATTGACTGTGGAGATCACATGAATAAAACAACAGTTAATATGCAAGCAAATATATGCACACGCTTTGGTACTCACAAGTGGAGTGTCCTTTCCCTGCCCATCTGGACTTATACCAAATCGTCAGGCCGTCCTCCAGGAGGCGGAAATGCCGCTGCTTCTTCCAGGAACGGGACTTGACTTTTCTCAGAGTTGACCCTGCCATCATCACCATGACATCTGGGTCATCTTGGATACCTGCAAAGGGTCATGAAAAAAGTCAAAGGTCATGATCGATCATATCATACTTGAGATACTACACCATCAGAATTAGCAGGCTAGGGACAGGATTTAACTTGTTCCAATGATTCAGATATGGGCTTGAACTTCTCTATCTTCAGTCGGAGAGAACAACATTTACTCACGTGAACCTTCGGGATCCATTGCTATTCTTGAATCATTCCAATGGTAATGTGCTGTTAAAAAGAAGCAGATGTCAGTGAATTGTTCCAGGTCTATGTAAAAGCTTTATGTACATTCAACCAATGCATAAACTACCTAAATACAAATAATTACAGCATAATATTGATCTTCAGTTGTCTACAGAAGGCACACTTTTAGCAACATCTTGGTTCAAAATTATACAGTTACACAAAACTTCACTTCTCTCTTGCTGCTGCTTCAGTGCCTTAATGTAGTGAAACCTGATAGGAGTTGTTAAAGGAGGACATTACTAGTTCCCTTTGCCTACACATGACTTCCCTGCTGATCCATACATCACCTTAAATAACCAGCCACTCTTTTGTTTCTCATAAAATGATAATCAATGGTGAAGGGAATCCTTACTGTTATTTTTAACTGTGAGATCAGGGCTACAACTCCTGTGTTGTCTATGAGCAAAATACTGAATCCCTACCAGTTCCAGGTATGCTAAACCTGACCCCTGTTACATGAAACTGGACACAATCAAAGACACAGTTCCCTTAAAAGATCACTGAAGTTGAAAAAGAGAGGATACTGACACAATCTGCAAGGATATAGGAGACCATAGGCCCAGTGCTACCATTGTATTTTCAGGACCAGTCAGTGTTTAAATATTGATCCACAATCTTTCAGACTGAAAGCTTGTGCATGGCAACTCCTGCAGTCTGTGTGCTGACTAAGAAAAATCACAAACACTCAGCAGCCTGATCAGACAGATATCAAGAGTAGATTGCTTTTTTTAGTTGATTCATCTGCATGTGGTTGTAATGCAATCACTCTAAGATTATAATTTCCAAATTCTGGATAGTTATACAATACAAATATGCTACAAAAACATACAATCAATAAAAGAGAACTTGTATGTATTATACGAAACATAAGCATATGTATATTTTAGCTGCTGTGTAGCCCTTTGGAGGCAATGTCGGTGTGTAGATCTGGTGGTCGGTCAGTCCGCCACTTTGGTCCAGCATTAAATATTTCCACTACTGGATGGATTAACATGACATGTAATACAGACATTTATTGTTCCATGAGAATATATCATCATGGCTTTGGTGACCTTGTGACATTCCATGTAGCACCATTAAATGTGGAACAGACATTAATGTTCCCATCAGGATAAACTGTAATTACTTTGGTTAATCCTTTAACTTTTCATCTAGCGCCATCATCTGGTCAAAACTTACATGTATCCAGTACTTTGGTTTATGACCAAATACCTGCAAAACTCATGACATTCCCACCAGCCTGAACTGTAGGCTATTTTGTATTTAATGCTAATTATCAAATGTTAACATAATAAAACACTACACTAAGAAGGCGAACATGATACCTGCTAAACATCAGCATTGTCACTGTGAGCATGTTAGCATGCTGAGGTTAGCAAGTGTTGGACATACTCTATATCTACTGAGTTATACAAGACTACTGAAGTCAATTTCTTTCTATTGCTCAAAATAATACATTTGTCTTCTTGTTTTGCAATCTGTAGTTTACAATACATACAACACCCTCATAACATGTCTCCTTAAAAGCAGAGACACAAAAACAAAATGCACTGCGGACTTGCTGCTTATCAGTGAAAATTGATAAACTCCTGCTATCTCTGTTGTTCACTGATAAATGTGGATCAAACACTTCCGGAAAGGGCAGGCTTTCTAAAGTCTGTATTCCTGTCTCACAGCTATCCTTTCCTTTCATTGTCTCCTGAAACAACAAGATCTAGCCGTGGGTTCTATGTGTTGCCCAACCCCGTGTGCCAGCCCCCACACCCTGGCAAGTTTCTGGGACTATTAGACAGAGTTCTCACCACAGTATAACTGACGTGCTGTAAGGAATGTATTCACAGTTACTTCACAATTTAATATCACACTCCTACTGAAAAAAACAGACTGACCCTGAAAGCGAGGCTTGTTTTCCACAGCTATTTGCTCCACAAACTAATGTGCGCTTTCATATTTTGTGCTTTCACCTCAGAGCCACGTCAAACACATTTTAGTTTTTCAAAATTTGCTGTTGAATGTTTAACACACCCTCCTTCATACTTCACGTCCAGACCTTTAAGCTGCAATTAGGTCACATTATGTTGTTTTATTTTTGGGGACCATGCTTACGTGTTTCAGGCAAGATAAGTCACACCTCCTCAGGGAGTTCACTGACCACACACACAGACACACAAAAACATGACTAATGGGAATGTCTGACAGAATGGAAATTTGGATTAAATAACTCAGTCATGAAGCCCAACAGCTTTATACTTTTATCTTGTGTGCCTCCAGCTTGTAGTTTCAATCAGTTTTGTCCATCCAAAGGAATGTTCCATTTCCCCCTGTACAGTGGTATTTGTGTCCTGAAATTCACCCATGAATTCTTCCTGCACACAATTATGTGAAGAATTCAACAAACAAGTGAACAGGCAGTGGCTGTCCAATAAAATCTATATATAACTCCAAACCAAGGCACAGAGGGAGTGCACAGTAAATTAGAACCAGAGGCAGAAATATGAGACATGAAAGCATCACTTGAGCAAAGCTTATGTGAAACTGCAGCTAAAGAAAGAAAGAATCACTCACAAACACAAACTACAACTGGCATGTTTCCTTGATAGGGAAAAATAGTTATACTTACCAAAATTACAGATCTCATAGGGATATAATGAGTGGTGCTGTATCAGCTCTCCCAGAGAGGGCCTCAGATGGCCGGCTCGAGAGAAGGTTCAGAGAGGTGTGTGTGTCACACTGCTGAGATCCAGACTCAAGGAGAGTGGACTGTTAGCTGAGCTCAGGGTCTTTAAAGACTGGGAGTGTATGAAGGGAAATCTGGCTCAGCCTCCTTTCCCCTCCTTTCTGTCCACTTTTATTGCTGGGTCTGAGAAATCTGATTCCTCAGTCACTGCAGCCGCACATTGGTGCGCTCTGCTCGGCTCCCACCCCTCCTTATCCTCCTCCTGCTCCTCCTCTACACCCCCTCCACACCAGTCTTCCTTCCTTCCCTGCCACTCCCTCACTCTGCCATCCACACACCCCTCACTGCATCTGGTGAAAGTCACTCCCCACAGTCTGTTTCACCTCGCTCTGTTCTTTCTCTTTCATCCTCTGGGTGAGAGTGGATGCTCTGCAGAGCACTAATAACAGCTAACACAATTCTGGGAAAAGGTGTACTGTGTTGGGGAAAGAAGCCAAGTTATAAAACAATGAGAAATACATATTGTGCAGGTCAACAGAGGACTTTACTTTTTCAGAAATCTCATCCCTTTTCCTGATCAAACAGTGGCTCCTGCTACATCTGATATCTAACTGATCATAAGATTGTAATAGTCTGAGTAAAGACTGATAAAGGAAAATGTTCTAGAACTTGGCAGTATGCCACACACTGCAGAGCAGAGCCTACTACTTCAACATGCATGTGAAAAACAGTGATTATGGTTTGGTTTAAACCTGTTTTAACATGCAAACAAATCATGGATGAATATTAGAAATGTATAATCATTTTTACTGCCTAAAATGACTGATAGATACTGATTATACATTGTGTATACTTCATTGCTGTAATTATTTCTTATAATATGCTGCCTGGAGAACACTGTGTCAACCTTTTGGGCAATTCTTCTTCACATTCCCTTGAAAATTATGTTTTTTTTAATGTATGTAAATAAAGAAATGAAACAAAATGTCCATGTATGAACCATAAATAGCAACATAAAAATGGAAAACATCACTTTTCCCATTCTCAACCCAGTGGAGCTAATGTACTCCTCCATTGGAAAGGTTCCTGTAATGACTTCAGCTACTGTAGCTCTTTCCTCATCAAAGGTAAACGGAAAAACATACAATGCGTACTTAGGGACATCTCCCATGGGGATGTTTCCACCATAATGCATGTTATCCATCTCAGTCATTGTGAGGATAATGGAACCAGTGGGGGCAACAATCTGTTAATATACCGGTGAAAGGAAAAGGAGGCCCATCAGTCTGGTCTGTTTGGCTGTTAGATGGAGCACTCAGCGAGCACAGGTGAGTCACTTTCCCATCTGACTGACAAAGAAATAGCCCAACTTAGAAATAATTGCTAAACTTTGGCTGAAAAATATCATTGACAAGACATATTTATCTATTTTGATAAATAATTCCATCAACAAAAATGTCAAATGTTCCCTGGTTCCAGCTTTAGATTTGAAGCTGTGCTGTAGAATTAACATGTTTTGCTTCTGGACTGTTGGTTCTCAGTGGCGGAAAGCAACTATGTACAATGTTAAGGTACTTGTATTTTACTTGTGAATTTCCATGTTCTGCTTCTTTATATTTCTACTCCACTACATCTCAGAGAATATTATTTATTTGAAAACATACTAGTTACAGTTTCAAATGAATGCTACAAGATATAATCAACAAATAAATTATATTTCCCGCGCATTGATCCTCAGGGGGAAATTCACAAGCTACCCAGCAGTATATAAAGTAGTATATTTATAAAGAATATCTAAATAAATTAAAATTGGTCCACCTTTACCAGCTGCAACAATAACATGATGAACACATTAGTATATAAATATTCATAATCCATTAATATACTGATATTTTTTTAACATTCTAAAATGGGCTTTTCTTCAAAATGAATACTTTGGTAGTTTACGTATACTTTCATATTTAAACTTCTATACTTTTAAGTAAAAATTATAATAGAACTTAGTATTGCTACTTTTAAATATCTGATCCTTCATCTTCTACCACGTGTTTTTCAGACAGAACATATCTGAACGATCTGAGGACAGCATTTTTCAGTTTCAGACAAAATTATTGATGCGTGATCAAATAATTGATTTACTTATGAGGAACATAATTGTTAGTCGCAGCTTTAATGGATTATGCTCACCTAAGCTTTTGTGTAAGTCTATAATGAAATACAGGTGACACAGCTGAAGTAGTAAGTAGTTCTCTGCCTGCCTGTGTGGAGTTTGCATGTGTGGGTCTAAAGACATGCACAATAGGTTAAAATAAGGAAACTAAATTGGTGTAAATGACACAAATTTATCCACACAGGATAAGTGGGTATATGTGGATGAAGCCTTTTTAATCAAAGGACTATTGATCTATTTTCATGGAATGTACATTCTAAAAGTGACTGCTAATAATGCATACTGCTATATTTGTGTGTGTGTGTGTGTCTGGGGCCCTGAAGAGAAGCTAGAGGACGTGTCTTTTTAATCGTTTGTGACAAAAAAGGGCATGCAGGAAACTTTGTAACACCACACTGTACAACTTTTCATGCTGCTGGCTTTACAAGACTTAAAAACATGTCCTTCAAAATCATTGTCATTTCAGTGGACAAGACTGAAAGCAGTTCCTCTTCCCACAAGTCACATGTCAAGGGGACTATCAATATCCTAATTTGGGTGGAAAACAGTTTATTTAGGAAATATTTTAACCAAGACCAGCTTCTGAGGTTTCTTTGTGGACAGAAATAATTTCAAATATTACTGTGCCACCAAAGACAAAGCCAATAAAAACAAACTATACAGAAATACATCCAGCTCATCACTACACATCTGCACAGTCTGCAGAGGATTAGCAACAAAAAAAAGAGACAACATGTTATAAAGAAGATTAAAAGTCTTATTTGAAATTAAGAAAGCAAAAAGTAACGGCTCCTACTTTGAAGTGGAATGTTACAGAAACTTACAGTGATGAACGGAAAGAAAGCAGAGTTGTCTGATATTTTGGACAAGCTGGTAATAACAACAGATACTGCCTTATCATTGATATCAGTATTCATATCTGGACAGACAGTTGCAGCGCAGTTAACTGCAGCAGTAAGTGTTTCACAGTCTTAAAGAACAGACCTTCAGTTGTGATAGAGACCCTGTGTGTGGAGGTGACATATTGGCAGAAAACCTAAAGTAAATGAATCAATCTATCCTCAAGCAAACCAGTCGCCCTGTATTATGCCCTTCACTTTGCAGACAGTCTTAGCACCACGTTTGGCAAAATACAAAATCTCAACAGTGATGTGAACACAGACTTTGGCCCCATCACTGCGGAGCCAATGGGATGCCTCTAGCATCGGTGACTTGGCCCTCCTGCAGGTTCTTGACCAACTGTGCCAGCCAGCGCTTCGTGGTGGTGTCGTCCTTCAGCACCTGGGCAAAGGTGCTGTCTTTCAGCTGGTCTGGCAGACACTGACGCAGGGCTTCTCTGGCTCTGAGGAAGGAATGCTGCGTGTTACAAACCAATGCACTTTTCTGTCAACAACATCTTGCTATGAAACAGACAGCTGTTCATGTGGCTTTCTCCAAATGGCAGCGTGAGGAAAACCTTTTAAAAAAGTCTGGACTTCTTTACCTATAACTAAAACTCATGCAGAGGACAGGTTATACCTTAGATAAAGACTTATTTATGGAGGTTTTTCTGTCTATTATCTGAGAGCAATCTGTTTTTTTCTCTCTTCCAAAATATGCTTTCCTGATGTGCATTGTTGATTACCTAAGAGGATACTAGTGAGGTATATCTTACCCATCAGGGTGATTGGTTAGCAGAGCCCTGTGCTCTGTGTCACACATGTTGGACTTATCCACAAGATGTTTAACAAATCCAACTGGTAAACTACTGGTAATCAAACTCTGTCCCGCCTTGTGTTTGACCGCCTACACTCCTCTGCTTCTCTCCTTCTCCATCTGAATATAATTTTTTGAATATTACTAAAAAAAGGTTACCAGAGCAAAGCAATATTTTTAAATTGCAGTAGCCAGAAAAAAAACAAAATTATTTGTTATGTAATAATACCAAGAAGAGAAAAGAAAGCCAACCTTAGCATTTGTAAGGCTGTAAGCACCAAATATTTTGAACAAATGGCAATAAATTAATTTTCCAGTCATTGAGTAATTGTTGCAATCAGTGTGCAAACATCAAGATCTCACCACAGGTTGCCACGCCATTTGACAAACAGTCAGCACACACTGTATTTATGTGATGGCTCCTCCTAGTGGCAAGTACAGATGATCAAACTCTTCAGTCATATTCTCTAACCGGTTACTAGTTTCCAGGTACTGTAACCTTTCGTCACTCAATCAAGAGCCGAAATGAACACAGGGGACCACACATAGTTTACTGTATCTGTGCAACAGTGCTCTACCTGAGGTTATCTGAGAGGCGAAGGTAGCAGCGAACAACGTGCTTCAACAGACGAGCTGATGGTTCTTTGGAGAGCTGCAGCACCATTTTGCCCTGCAAAAACAAAAAGGAGAAACATCATATTGTATCAGACGTATCTGCTCTTATAAGTGATGCCAAGTGCCACACCATGCAGAGAGAATAGGAAGGTACATTCAGCTGAATTCAGATGTTCCTCTAGGGACACTTACAAGGATCATGGCCACGTGGGAGAAACGTTCATACGTCTGACATATGTAGGCAAGCCCGGTGTCATCCAACAGGATCTTCTGCAGTATGAAAGTAGCAACCTGCCAAACAAAACCAAGTGACAAATGGTAGGATGCTACAACCCTGTTAGGCATCGAAACTGTCGCATAATATATTATTTATTTTTCTACAACTTAAGAGTAAAAAAATAAAGACAGTTTAACTAGCACTACAGCAGTGATATAAACCCCTAAATCTCAATGAAAAACAGCAGGTAGGGAGAAATGACTTGCATTGAATGTGGGCCGTTAAACAGTAACTGGGACACAGTTTTAACTATTACTGTATACCAACAGTCAAGTTAGGGTGTAAGTCAGTTAGGGGCCTGTCTGAAAAGCAGCTGGAAGAGTTAAATACCGTCTTGGAGAGCTCACTCCCTGATTCCATGATGCGGAGACACAGTGGGATGATTTCCGTGGTGAGGAGGAAGTTAATCACTTCTTGTTCATCTGTTTTGACCAAGGCACCTGCAGCAAACAGACAGGCGACTTGATGAGAATGACCAAGACACAGTTTTGTGGAAATAACCCTCAAATCAAGAAACAAAAAGGAGTAAAGTTTACCTATGACTCCGAGGCTGGTAAGTCGCAGGTACTCAAATGGACGTGTTTTGCTCACAGTGTGCAGGAAAGGGTAAAGGAAGAGAGGGATGTGAGCAGCAAGAAAAGCTGACCTGGTAAGAAACAAAGTAAAAGCAAATTAATCAATGTAACCAGACTTACATACACAGTTAATATCAGAAATAAGCTTCAGGGTCTCCTTTACACCTTCATGAATTTTACTGACCATGGAGAATAAAATAAGTACCTACATTAACATTATAAGCAATTAATTTGATGAATAACAGGAATTAAAGGCCCAGATCTTAGATGTAAGACATTATACACATTTTAAAAAAGAAATTATGTGTCTTGTCTGGGAAATAAGTCTGTTTTTTGGGGCATTACCTTTAATATTCACTGAAAAATTATACTGTCACATGAAACATCCAAATTCTTTAAACAAATATGTTTTGCCAGTGACTATGTCATTATATATGTGTTTTGGGTGATAACTGAACCACTTCATGAGATAGCATCTGCACTATATATTAAGGAGCAACATCTTTCTGGAGGATTACATAGTTGAAGCTTCTAAAGACCGTCTGCAATCACTAGCAATAAAAGAAACATGTTAGTTACAAAAACCACAGACTTTTTTATTATACTGAACAGCCCATTACCGTGTCTCTGGGTGTGAGGCAACACACTGCAGAAGTGCCAGGGCATTGCACACTCTGTTAGACTGGTGAGCTGTGAGCGTTGGGGGGTTTATAGATGGATAGATGTTTACTATTTCCTAAAAAGAGAAAGAAATAAGATGTGGAAAGAAATCAGTTCAACTTATCATCAAGGCCACACAACAGCAGATATAGTGACACAGAGTGACCAAAGAGATACTATGTGCTACAGCTAGGGATGGGAAATGAGTCATACCTGCAACAAGGCAGCAATGGTGCCACAGGAGTGCCAGAGCATTGGTGCCAGGTCTGGCACAGACTCACGTTTCTTGCTTAGCTCCAGCAAGGCATTTTCTCTGGTCTCTGGGCTGGATAACTCATTGATCCACTGGTAGATCTTCTCCCGGTCTACCTGGGCCAGGGCTGTGACGTTAGTTACAGCCTGTAAAAGGATGGGAGAATAATCACTTAAAAATGTGCAGCCAAACTGTGTTCAAATCAACAAAACTTTATTTTAAGCTGTCGTGGAGATCTCCAAGTTTCAAAAGATAACAAATGTGCCAGGCTTAATTTGGGAAAATATGAATAAATTGATATAGAAGACATCAATTCAATTTGGTGGAATGGTGAAGCCATAAAACCCATGGAGTCTTTGCTTTAAATATTTCACAGAAAGTTACAATTAAGAGCTGGAACATGATAACCTTACACAATATATGTATGATACTGTCAAGTCGTCTTAAATAAGATGGTTTTAACGCCCTTATAAGGAAACAAAAGGAGTACAATTTATATCAAGGCGGCTGGCACTATATAGTACGCTGATCAATACTCACTGCTCCCGTAGCCAGCATTTTCTGAAGCTTTGTGGTCCAAAGATGTTGTTAAAAACTACAGTATCCGCTTAAATGTGCTGTAGTAGCAAACTGTGACTGCAAATAAACGAAGTTGGCGTAACTAGCACACAGCGAGGACAGCTAGCCTAAATTAGCCGCTAAGTGTCTTGACAAATAGAATCCAGTACGCGCGTACGTCAACATTACAACCAACATAACTTCCTTGAGATAACAGGATAACAAAACGTGAATATTCTCCTTTATGTGTATCGATAAAACTCTCAAAAGCTCAAGATTGAACGCTATTGCTCAGATATCATAACCCAATCCACATTTTTTGTTGGATGTAATGGAAGTAACCTAAATAGTAATAATTAAAATATCGCGAGAGGAGGTTCAGACGCACTCTCGGTTATCATTTCCGTTGTATATTTTCACATTCCCGCCATCATCGCGCAGTGTTGCGAGGCGTAGTGTGCGGGTCCACTGTCAACAACATACGTACTGGGGAGCAGGTGAATGCCGGCAAAACACACTTTCTGCCCTCGGAGGACCTACGAAAACGATAGTGTGATTTAAAAGTTTCAAGTGGAGCACATATCATCGACAGGTAAAGAACTGCGACGATGTAATCAAACTGTGACACTGTTTTCATCACCATATTAGAATGAGGCAAATTAGCCAGTTAGCTAGCTCCCGCTAGCCTGCTAGCGACCTGCTAATGTCGGCCTTCTCCATCCATTCAGCGTCTGTAGATGAAGGGACGACATTATCAGCATCCTAGCCGTTAAGGCTTCGCTATAGTGTCGCTCTTCGAAAGTTAGCAGGTTTAGCAATTTTTTGTGTCTATTCGTCTTGTCAGAATATCGTTCACCAGGCTAGAAGTAATGAGCGCAGTATGTCGTGTACCTTCGCACGTCTTTGCTGCCGCGATACAGATTGGCCATTGGGCTAGTTTAATGGCTAATGCAAACCAAGCTTCATTGGTTTTCAATGGAACCGCTAGCCAGCTTACGCTCCCGTGGCGTGAGTTTCTCCACTTGGTAAAACATTCACTCCTGTTTATCAAAATGTATATTGTCTATGTTGTAATGAACCGTTTAACAAATTGCTTGTGCTGTTAAGCTCTTGTGCTATGTTGCTTGAGGTTGATTTGGAGTTTGTTGTGACTTTAAACAAGCGCTGAGTAGTAAAGCCGTGTCCATAGCGGGCTAGCTTAATTCCGTTAATTGTTTTATTTTTAGTGTTTTGTGATTTTAATAAACCGTGCAATATTAGTGCTTACGATGTATTTCATATCGGTATGGTTCATTATTGAGCTATATTAGCCTACTTTAATGTCATCTCTATGGAGCAATGGTAGTAATAACGGTAATTGGGTAGCACATATATGGTTAATGAATGGCATTTATAATTACTTTATGTAGACTAGTCATAAAATGAATGACACACTGTGGGTGTACTGACAGAATTTATTTAATTTCCCTCTTGTTTAGGATTTGTTTGATCACAAGTCCCAGCCTCCAAAGTGCACCAACTGGATAGTAAGCCATGGCAACCATAGTGCCTAAACTCTCCAGCGGTGGCGCTGTTAAGATCCGCTTTACCAGCTTGGACCTGGGCACCACCAGATGGAAAGAGGGAACTTTTGAGATTCTGGAAAAGGACAACAAGGTCAACCTCTGTCTAAGATTCAACTGTGGAGGAGCTTCCAAAACTTTCCAGGTATTGTTCAGTGTGTTTAGTATGTACTCAATAATGGCTGCAGCTTCTAAAACACTGAAGATGATCAAATCTTTGAAACACCTGTCTCAACTGTAGAAATTTGGTCAGAACAGTCTTTGATGTTTCTCCCTTTGTTATCTAAACATCAGAAGCCTAAAGGAAAGCAAGTGATAACTCTTCCATTATATACTTTTTCAATTGCAAGGCTTTCCACAGCATTTGCAATTGACAAATGCAAATGCTGTGTACAAATGTACACGATGACGGTGACCTATACAGAAATGTAGAATAAAACACAAGTTAGGAACACACCACAAAGACTATATGCTTCACTTATTTTGACTATTTCCGCCAACGTATTGAAGGTCTGACAACTGAAATGTCAAAGCTCATTTGATCAACAACATTTTTATGACCTTTAGAAAAGGAGTACATGTTATACAACTGAGTATAAGAGAACAGCACGCTGAACATCTGGTAGACTGAGTAGAGCCACATTTCTAAGAAACCGTGTATGTGATTGTACCACAACACAGAAAGCCAAAACACAACTGCATCAAAAATAGTTTGTGTTGCTAAGATATTTAGCAATTTACACAAAAAAGCAAAGGAATTTGAAAAGTGAGGCATGAGTGGATGAAAATATAAAACAAATCTAACTCATGGCACACCGCAAGGGTAGCTGGTGTTTTCCTGACACTTTTTGCTTATTATTCTCACATGTAATTCCTGATTCCAGTTGTAAAAATCAACCATGTTAAAAATGTTAATGAGAATGACTGGCTGTGACTGGATCTGAGGACAAATGATAGGAATCATTAGACATGACACACTGATTTTTTTTTTTTTATCTTGACTAATAACAGCAAGTGGCAGGGTCAAGTCCATCTATGTCTGATCAGTTGTGACACCCAAACTCTATCTTTATAAACAAAACATCAGACTAACCAGCTAGTTATGTCAGTTAGAGGACTGGTGGCATCATAGCGGCCAATGAATTACCTGCTGCAATAGAGCAGTACTCCTGAACCGCTCCAATACTTTGTTTACCACCATAGGTTTTCTTTTTAATTTATTTTATTTTTACACAGGAGGCATTTGACTGACCATAGTAGGAAAAACACAGGTGTTCCTAATAACATTAATGAGCTAGCATGCACAATACCAAGATCCTGAAACCCAAGCAGCTACACTGGTGCTCTTCGTAATGTGACTGTCAAAATATCATTGATAAAAAAGGCCTATTGTTTTTGAGTGGAGCATCACTTTGAACTAAATGTGGGGGAAAGTGAGCAAACTATAGTAACTGTTTGAGCAACTTGAACGGGAGCAATCAAATCACTGTACAAATGTAGACCCTCTGAAGGAGCAATAGGCTAGCCATGCTCGCTAGAAGGTAGGTGGGCACACTAATGTAAGCAAACCCAAACTTTTGCTCACAAGCTAAAGGGTCATGTGTTAGAATTGAAATAAAAGTTGTTTATTTTGACAAAAATATATATAAGCATCTGGATGGACAGTGTAGTTTGTACTCTTGTACAAACTGTTTAAAGCCACCTTTCAAGTATGTAAAGCATGAATGATGCAAGACAGAGCAGTACATAATTTCAAAGGGGATTAACAGGTGTTTTGGTATATCAGTGGTTTATGGTATCTTGTATTGTATTCCCGCCCTCAGCTCAACCAGAATGTGAAGAACATCAGTCAGAGTTTAAGCCGAATCATGCTGACTTTGAAGGACAACAGTGTCATCACCCTGGATAAGATGCCCCCGACTTTGCTTCAGAAGACTAAAGAATACCTGGAAAAGCTGAAGCAGGGAAAGACAAGTAATTACACCTCTGCTTATTTTAAGAACTTGCCAAGCTTTAGTAGTGGTTAATTCATAGTATGATAAAGTAAACGATGGAAACCAAAGTAATGTGATTCTTATTTGTGATCATATTGTTTAGCTTATTGCGGGATGTTTTTGTATTGAGCATAATGTCAATATTTTTAGTTCCAGCTTTGGTTTAGTTGTATTTCTAATGTTACCGGAGTAGCTCAGGTTGTGAAAGCTTCATAACTGAATATGCTTTCATTCACATGCTTTCTCTGTCCTGACTTCTTATTCATTCTTAATTTTGCAGTTTTAAAATCATACCATGGAAGTGCAAACTTTAGTGTGCTTGGAAACCGCTCTGTGAAAAATGAGACCAGTCCATCAGGGGAGAGACAGGTGAGCCAGAACACAAAACCACAGTCTTTGACTTCAAAATATTTAGGCATGTGTACACTCACATTTTATTTAAATATCCAGACAACACCGAGGCGGCAGAGTGCAGAAGGCCGGGAGGACACAACACCACGGAAGCCTTTGGGCAGCCCGAGTAGAGCTGCCTCCACTCCCACCCGCACTGGACTCTCTGAGAATAGGTAAGATGGATGTCATGTAAGCCAGATTTTTAATAGGGGGTGTAACGCTGCACAAGTCATAAGAGAGAGAGAGATCTCTCTCTCTCTCTCTCTCTCTCTCTCTCTCTCT
>JAVQJL010084769.1:0-22799 GCA_036024295.1 Nannoperca obscura
AATTTTTGTAAACGTGCCCTTAATAAATTTTGGTCTGATGTCCCATAAAAAACATTTTTTATTTCCATGCCCCCCCCCCCCCCCCCGCACACTGCAAACTGGGTGCACACCACACTACCACCACCACATCCCCCCCTCACGTCTGTTTAATTGTCTGCTTTGTTCCTCAGCTTCAGTCAGATGTTGGAAGGGGGGGAAACATTAATCTCAATATTCGGATTTGGTGACCCTGCAGCCTGGGACAATTTGAACATATGTTGTCCCCTAGTGTCTAAAATTGTCTGTACGCTTTAATCTGCAATGATGCCGTGCACAACTCCATGGAGCTATTTAACGCTACCCAAGATGACTTGCTGTCTAGTTTACCAAAGCAGCTTGACTTCAAATTAACGTGGAATGACAAATAAAAATGTTTGTCTATGAAGAAGTTGCATACATTTGGCTCTCACTCATCAATACCTTTTGGACTGCATTGATGGAAACACCCAGACTAAAACTGAGCGTTATTCCATTTAAACAGACAGCCCCGCCCTTGTATGGTGAGTGCTATCAACAGAATCAATTGAAGGCAGTGCACATCAGAGGTTCAAACTTAATTGTTCCCCAAAATGGAAAGTGATTTAGAGCCTTAGGTCAGAGTCAATCCCAAATGACACATTAGGACACCCCATTCCGCATGCTCGACCAGGGACACCATGACCCTTTTGGGGGAGAAAAACATCCAGACACCGGGGGGCCCTTGGGCACCCCAACCGCCGTAAATGCCTCAATGTCACCAATATGAGCTGAGTGATGGTCTGACACGGATGACGCTGGACACGAACACGCTGACCTTTAATTATTTTAAGGCATGAAGTCGCAACCACACTAACAGAAACACAGTACAAAACTACAAGCAGCATGTGATGATGAATCCAGAAGGACTGGCAAAACTCTGCTATACAACACATTTAAAATATACTGCATGTTAAAGTGCCTTACTGAAGGATGGATTGATTTTGTTTGTAAATGACAGTTGAGTAGATATATGACAAGAGACTGCAGTTCAGCTGTATCATTCAGGCTACACTCCCTCAAACCACTGATCTGGTAATAAAACAATGGAGGCATGTAAGTGGATTCCACAGGGTACAAGTGGATTTTACAGCAGGCAAGTTTTCACAGCTCCTCCTAACCTGTGACCTCTTTCTGTGTTTGCTAAATGTCTCCCACAAATAATTCTAACCCCCTTTGGCGGAATGCATTACACAGACAGTATGGATCGTCATAGTCTCCTCAGGCCATAATCAAACCGGGCTTGTGCCCCTGACATTTCCATCCCCCTGGGCCAAGCCTCGCATGGCCACAGCCTCGTACCCTGGCCTTGCCACTTCACACTCTAATTGCTGCCTCATGAGCAAGCACCACAGCAACAAATCCAGTTAACGACAGTGGCATATTGATCGCTGGCAGGCAGGCAGGCAGGCAGCACCCCTGTCCCTAGGTATGGGAGGAGGGGCACTGTGGCTTTTACAACCTGAGGGATGGCCTGCACCCAATAAAGAGCAGGTCCTGTGACAAAATAAAAACCAAAAGAGGGTCAGAGTGATACAATTACTGCTCGGCAGCTCTGACCCTAACTGTAGGTGAACAATAGACTGCAGGATGATGGTGGGAGAGGGGGGCAGAGAAGAGGGGGCCTCATTACAGGGGTAGGCCTGGAGACCTGTTCAATTTGCTCCATTAATGAGCGCTGAAGAAGCACTTTCACGTTGTCCCAACAGAGCCATTACAGGCCTAGTCTGAGCACTGAAGAAGTAAGACTTTGCACCATGCCACAAATACTGCCGGCAGCACTGGGACATTAAGCCAAACAGACCTGAAAGCCATGAATACACAAAGGCTGTTCCAGTAGCAGCCTATAAATCCATGATGTCATCAATACAAAAATGCTGCATTGGTACTTGGACATGGTTTATGGTTACATGGCATGTGAATCATACTTTCACTTTATTTATGGTGTTTTATTGTATTTTAAATATTGTAAACAACTACAAACATGCTATGAAATGTCTGCTGACTGGTATTGCAGGACCTTTATGCAGCAAACAGGATGCCTAATTGGAAAACGAAACAAAGCATATTACTCAAAACACTAATTTACATATTAAAATGGCACAAAGAAAAGGCAATGTTGCGTTTTCCTCTAATTTATTTGTGCGGCAGAGCACAGTAAAAGGTGATAGAATGAGGCCAAACAATGGGAAGCTGCAGACTGCGTTTCTGCAAATCTAACATCCATCAATGATGTTATTTTTCACAGATACCGTGCATTGTACATTAACTGAAGCTGGTAAACATCAAAGTTGTAAAGCACTCATCAAAGAGCATTTTTGCACAGTCCATAATCTGTTTTAATGCAGCACTAAATAGCTGTTTTCTGTTGCCTTTGTTGTCTAATCTGGCTTACTTTCAACCCACACTATCACACTGTCTTTCTCCAAGAATAGCTCTTTCTTCAGTTCTAAGCTGTTACAGCAGACAGTAGATACAAATTCTGCCTCAAACATTTGTTCTACTTACTATAGTGACTGAATCCACATTTTACTCGTTAAGTGTATATTCACATTTCCATCAGCTGTAAAAACTGAGTTGATTTTGTCTCGTCAGATTGCAGCAGAAGGTGTTTAGTAAAGACAGCACAGTGTATACAGCACTGTTTCTTGAATCTCTTCACAATGTGACTCTATATACAGCAATTAATAAATGATACATGTATTATCTTCTTTATTAATCAATAATTATGGGTTAGTGGGGTTCAGTTGGAATGGGTCAATTGCTCACCTTCTGTAGATTGTGTGGGCAATGCAAAAGACATCTGGTTTTAGCACAAAACTACAAGATGGCCACATCTGGACTAATACAATTAGATGCTGATTCCTCTGGATGCCCCTCTGTTGGTACAACATAAGCCAGACTCAGCACCATTTGGTTTCTGGCACCATCTCTATGTGTCTCTCTGTGTAACAACTTCCCCCTCCCTTCACAGTGTTGACCCACACCTAGTGTCGACTGCTATGGCCCAAGCACTTCTGAGCTGCCCGCTGATTTTTTGGCATAAAAGGTTGAATGATTTCAAATGTACTTTTGGGTTACTGATTAGCAGCTTCCCTGTCCATATTCCCCACGGAGGCTTAGCGCAACTTTAAGGTTACATCGGGGCTGCTGAGGCTGTTCACCAAACTACGCAGAGAGATACAGTATACAGCCTGTGCCAAGATGATTGGAAGCTAAAAAAAAATTGATATTCTGTTCTATCAAAAATGAAATAAACATTGCACACACATGTATGTCAACAACATGTTAGTATCCAGTATAAGCACAAATACATCAACCTGTTTTTATGTACATTTTGAATTTGTACATTCATCAACCAGACACAGATTGATGGTTTCTGTCATTTTAGGAAGTTCTTATCGCGTTGATGTATGTATGTTTCTGATAAGTGTAGTTTTAATTTGTTATTGGATGCTATAAAAAGGGGGTGTGACCTCATGATTGACAACTTGTGGTGTGCATGTGATATTTTGGCCTAATTTCTGAACAGCGGTGGGAAGTGGAAACATGTCGGACATGTTTATATACAGTCTATGGTATCATCACTGATTCGAAACAGAAGACAATCATCCTTTTGCTTTTTGCCTTTGCTTCTCCTTCTTCTTTTTGTACCATCACAAGGTCCAAAGAATATATAATGAAAACTGTGGCAGGTAAAAACACTAGCAGTGTGTGTGGAGAGTATGTAATTTAATTTTAATGCTATATTAGGTGGGAAGTAGTGATTAAATGGCCCGATTTACTAGTTACACAAGAGTTAAAAGTGCACTTTTAATTACGTGATATCGTTACTTATTCTATGGCAAGATTAAATGGCGAAACACACTGTCGGCATCTGTGAGGCGGAGCGTCATGTGGATTCCACATTTTTCATTGCAATTTGCTGGAAGGTGACGAGTTTGCTGCTAGGGTATGTGTATTTATATCTGTTCAGACACGTATTTGTCAGTGCACATAATCAATCCATATATATTTGTGTTTGGGTTCGGGTTAATGTATTGCACTAGCTTGGCACTTTGATGCATCTCTTTACTTGTTTTGATTTACACTTAACATAAAACAAAACAGAAGCCAGGACACACTACAATGTTACAATACACAACCATAAATTATAAATGCAATCCCTGCCGGAGTGAATTATATTATTATTTCAGAATGGAGGTAAAAGCAAACTAATAAAATCACAATGCAGTCATATGGGAGTGAATAAGCTCTGCAGTGAGACTTTGACTCCAATAACCTACTTTGAAAAATCATCAAGAAAGAAATTAGCTGCCTCTTGACTCGCTATGCTCAGATGTTGCCACTGTTGCCCTGGTCAGTGTTACAGCCTAACAGGAGGTAAACAAGATGAGCGTATGGGCACGCGGCCTTGGGTCAACAACATTATTTGGATTTTACTATGCTGCTGTGCAGTGATGCTGGCCTTGAGACTTTACTGTGTGCCATTAAAGTCTTACACATAAAATCGAAAAGGTCATCTCTGCTCTAAAAGCGTGAGGTTGTTACCTTTACAACAGGAAGAGAGACAAAGAGAGAGGACAGAGAGAGAGAGGGCAGAGAGAGAGAGAGAGGCGATAGAAAACGTTTATATTTGCTAAGCTGAAAAGTAAAATGATGTACACATTCTAAGAGAAGCAACATCAAAATAAACCTTTGCAGCAATATCTGTGACACTGTAAATCCATCTATTCATGTTGTTGTCTCCTGGGTTGATTTTTATTGTGGCTGTATTTGGAGGAGAGCCTATAGGATTTATTCTGTGCTCCTTGTTGTGTGTGTAGCTATATAACCAGAAATTCATGTCTATACAGTCACTGTTACCCGACAATTACAGCAGATCGTAATTGTACTCCCACTATCTTCAGCATCAAAAAGAGGATATAAGAGAAAACGAGAGAGGATGTGTGGGTCAAAAGGAATTGCAACAATTTAAACGTGGTGAGCAGTTTGAGCTGAGCTTAATGATTTCTTTGAGACGGTGTCATCCAAACACCTCACAGAAAGAGGACCTGTTTTAATAAGGCCCCTTGTTCTGAAACTACCTATTGATTTTCACTGTGGCGGGTTGTGGGCCAGTGACCTGCTCTGGTTCCTGGCTCCAGCTAAAGCTAAATTGAGCCATTTAGAAGCTGGGTTTGTCTTTAGAGACTCCAGCTCAGCACTGACTCCCGCAGCCAATTTATTTCCATCAGGTGGAACTTTTTTTTCTTGAGCTGCAGAATTTCACCACAATGAACCTGCTGCTGAAGATCATGGCACACAATTTCCTACTTCCTTCCATCAGTCTCAACTGAGCTTGGGTCTCACCCCTTTGCTTTATTACAGTTCAACATTAGACTTATAACTCTGACCCAACTGCACCGCAATGTGCACCACTACAATAGGGCTGAGTTTTCTTTCTCTTTTCATATCACAAACAAGTATTGTGGCCAGCAAAAAGTTGGAGGAACAATTTATATCGCTGCTACCTCCACTCACAGCAGACTGTCAAATCTATCAGCCCTCTGCAGCTGAAATACACTGACTGCTTCACTCAACAAACAATGCAGAGAGAGCAAAACAGCCATCGGCACGGAGGTAACAATGTGACATGAAGGAACACATGCCAGTCACACACAAGCCTGCCCACGAGCATGCATGCATGCACACGCACATACCTTGCATGACAGATTCCAGTACTAATTAGGGATGGGTACCGAAGACCAGACTTTAATTGCTACTGGATCCTGATTGGTAAGAATGTTCAGAGATTTAGCTTGCCTACTGTTAAATATCCTTCGTCCCAACATTCAGCTGAATGCTAATGATGATGCATTCCTTAGGGTTGCGAGGCTGCGTCAGGAGTGTGTTTACATCGTGTGGACTGTGGTTATAGGTGACAGGTGAAAATGTTCTGATTATGCGAGCTGCACAGCTAAGTGGAGGAAAACACAGGCAAGTTCCCCAAGTTAACCTCACATTTATTAACTTTATAAAGTAATTCCGGCACCTACATCAACGATTTAAACACAAACATCAACTTTAGTTAGATCCTGCTGTTAATATGTAGCAAAATCTGCTCTGAAATGTTTTGTATGCCGTGTATTTTTTGAATGCGTCTTTACATCAGATATGTTGCTAACTACCAGACTATGTGCTTCTGTTGAGTCACTGCTCGACACATGAGACTCCATCTGGAGCAGAAGGCTGCTTGTTTTTCCTGCACCAACCTCGTGGAAACCAGTCATAGTCTAAATATCACACGATTTATTTTTTCCCACTCCTGGTAAACAACAATTAACAGTTTGTCATGACCATTTGCAGCAAAAAAAGAAGACAAGTAAAGGATACATAGTAGTTACAGTTGTATAGTAAATTTCCCCCTAGTTCAATTCAGGAGGAATGTCCATGAACAGGTACTGATACTAGTATCAATATAATTCTAGTGATTCCCAACACTTGTACCAATATAACCCACAGCAATGGTCACTATAAAGTTAATGAGTGTCTTTAAATATTAACCAGCCAGCTGTAGCAGTGATATTTCACTTGTCTGCACTAATGAAGTTAAGAGGGGGATAAAGTGCAAGTGAAGCTAAAACTACGGTACTACTGTTGTAAACAGGAACAATCTCTTTACATGTAACCACAAGCATCCTGGGAAGGTTAAGACATTAGAAGGGGTTATTCCATTACGAGAGACTCACGTTTAGCCGTCTCTGCACACTACATTCCATGTCACCAAAGTGTAGCGTATAGTCAGTGTGCTGTAAGAGAAACGCAGCAGCATGCTTTTGAAATCCTAGTCAGGGATCACACACAAGCACATAACGTACTTTCCATCTGAGTGAACTCCTGCTGAAGGACCTAAAAAAGATGAAAGGAAGCGGAGTAGTCGCCATATAAATGATCTGAACCTGAGATCAAACAAGAGCGGCTTCTTGTCATTTCCTCGATCAAAGTTAGGAACAAAACCAAATATTGTTTTTTTTTTCTCTTTTGAGAAGGCATGAATAGAAGGTGTAATTGTGGTTAAGAGAATGTGAGATACTGTGCCACGGGTCACTCTAGTTACAGTGTACATGGGGATATCAGAAAAAACGTGAAACAGTGCTCAAAGGCAGAATGAGAAAAACTGATATGAAAGTAAGAGAGGAAAAAAACATTCAAGGTCACCCTCGTTCTTTTCCCCCATCAAACATTTCAGCGTACAGTGCTGTAGCACATTCATAGCTCAAACCAATTTTACCAGAGGAATCAATATGGCTGAAATATTGGGCTTTTATGAGTTGCTACATTCAGCTGGGGGCCGTGTGAGCGGAGTAATGTGTTCAGCTAGATTAGATTTAAACAGCATAGACATTGAGAAGGGGAGAAACAAACTTACAAGAGAAGAACAAAGAGGAGCACAATAGCTATGATTCTTCTTATTATAATTACTGTTATCATTATGCTAATTGATTGTAATATCAATACAGTCCTGGAGCTCATGTGAACATATAGTGGTGGAATAATGGACACTGAGTTGCAACTTGTAGTTAAAACCTATTTTCTATCAGTGTGGGTGAGTTGTAAAAGAGACGCAGGTCCGTGTTACAGTTGTGGTGTTTAAAGCCTGTGAGCAAACCATAATTGATTGTTATTCATAGTTGATGTAGTTTAATTAGATAAACACAAGGTACAAATGTCCTTTTGCTTTTTCTTATTTATTGAAGTCTTGTTTTATGTGTCAGCATATTTCTGCAAAGCGTAAGCTTATTGATTTGTGGAGTTCGCTGTATTTCTTTAGACGCACCTATTTGCCCACTTCTCTCTATTAGAAAGAATATAGGCCAAAAAAAGCCACACAACAGTATTTCTCATAAACAACATTTGTATTGTATATTTTAAATAGTATTAATCATCAGAGTCCCTGGTTAAAAATATCTAATGAGTATTTACAACCTTTTGGCCCATCATGTCTGTGCAATGTGGTGCAGGTGGTTCTTGTGGTTTCTGTCAGCAGCCTCTTTGAGACCTCATAAAGTCTCAGAGGTGTGGAAAAGAACATCATGTCAGCCCCGCTGCCACAGAGCCACTGCTCAACCAATGCCTGAAAAGAGCAGCTGAGGAAGCCATTACACAGCCGCAGTGCCAGGGAAAAGTGTGGGCCACTGGGGCTCCCTGGCAGCGCTACAGTCATTAATGCCCTCAATTTGCCTTAATGGCTTTCTCAATCCCAGCCCTCAATTCCATTCGCCCCCACGCCAGACTGTATTTTGTCTCCTCTCACTGCCTGTAATTAATCCATTCATCTCTAAAAGATCCGATCAATGCTGTCTGGAATGTGAGCTGCCATGCCATGGGAATAGAACAGGGAAAACATGTGGGCCACGGTTTGGACAAACAGTGTTTGCAACACTATAACTGGACTAAAAATTTAATTTTGATAATACACAATTGTGAATATTGGTTATCTGTGGCTCAATATAGTAACACATTCACTTTAAATTAACATAACACAGAAATAATTGTCGCACAAGGACGATATCAAAACCCTTCAGCACCTCAAAACATGACTGAACTCCCACAGTGAGCTATTACAAAACTCAGTAGGATCATAGAGTGAGCATTCCTGCTGGAGATGATTTTTCAATTCCAGTCCCATCATATTACTTTTCCGAGCTAAATGTCATGCACAGTATATATATAAAAATCAATTTCCAATTGATGTGTTTTAAGGGGAAGAGATGCCGTGCCGTTCATATGAAACCAGGGCTATTTACCATCACATCATATCATGATGTTTTTGTGAAAGGAAAGCTTGTTAGAAGAACATGTTAGGGTTGTAACCAGTTCATTTTGGGTAAAAAATGAAAAGACACAACATGTGCATTTATGTGTATGCATGTGTGTGTGTGTGTGTGTATTTTCATAATTCAGTAATGTTGGCTGGCAGTCAGGCACCACGGGCCCTCCCGCTGACCCGACCACTAAATCCCCCTCCTTGGTCTAGCCTGGGATCAATAAGTAATTTTTTGGAGCTGATTAGTTTGCAGCAGGAATGTGGTCACTGTCTGACCTGTCCTAAGGATATAATCAAGCACTAAAAAGTGGCCACTATAATGTGAGCAGGGTGGGTGTAATAGCATGAAGTGATACATGTTTAATTGGAGATTATGATTATGGCCCATGATGCATCAAAGAAGTCATTTAGCGCCTGTAAGAGTTGCAGTAAATGCTGCTGTTTTTATCCCTGACAGGCTGATCCTGACGACTCAGAAATGAACACAGAAGGCACAAAAGAAATGAGCAGCTCGAATGAATTCTCACTTCTATTTGGATGGAGCATGTCCATCACTTTTGTATAACCAGACTTCTCCAATAAAACTGATGTATCACTGCTAACTAAGTTTATTCATCATACATGTGTTTGACAGTATTGATAGACTAGTGCTTCTGATATATGGAAGATAACAATATACTAACGATATGTAGGACAGGTTTCTCATGCAGGTACTCGCTTGCATACTGTTATGCTGTGGTTACCTAATTCAAACACAGCACAATCAACAGCACAGCCTTGAGACAAACAATACAATTATTATTCAAAAGTGGGACATCTGCATATGCATTTTTCACACATTGTGCAGTCTTCAAATGCTACAATGCCACAAAGATTAGTCAATCCAAAATGAGACCATCGCAAGATTAGACAAAAAAGTATTGTCTAAGTCGTATTACAGTCTTCAGAGCAGGCATGTGTGCTAAAAGTTGGATGTGAACAAAAGATCTAATAAAAAACTAACAACTATCCTGAAAATGTTTGATTGAATAAAAACCAAATTGTGCAACCAGGCACTGTGAAATTCAATGTTGTGTTGTCCTACATATTTTTCAGCACTGTTATGGTATGATCCAAAATCACGTACCAAATTGCAGATTTAGCAGAGGTATCTGTAGTACAGTGCAGTCTCTACTGCATGATTCAGCCTCTGCAGATCATGTTGTTGTTTAACATGCTGTTGGTAAGGCTTAACAGCAGTGACCCTAAGGTGGAGATTTAGTGTGGAGATATGCTACTATTTACAAAACTACATTTACATAGATGCATTTATTGCACTTTTTCTAAATTAACAGAACACAACTATTTACAAAAGCAAAATAGAAAAGACATTCCTCAGGAGAAGGTGCAGTTCTCAGTAACATAAGCTGTGGTCGGCCTTTCCTAATTTGCTGTAAATGTAGCAAAAGAATAATACATTTATTTCATACATTGATGTTACAAACCAAGCAAACTGTGAGGAAGGTATTTAATACATCTGTCCTTGCAAGCTGTTGCAATTCTAGGAAGAGCTGCAACCCACACAAATATCCCTTTAAAAGGCCAGTGAATCTCCTCTAATGGGTGCCATGAACTCTGAGTGACATTTCTCTTATATGAAAAGCAACACACTGATACTAAAAGAAACCAGACACACAGCTTATTCAAGTGGCTTAAAACGCATATATTCTGAGGATTTCAAAGTTCAGCACTCCGAATATAGCTCCGAGCTTCAAGTATTGAACTTTCAGGCCCTTGTGACTGGATTTGCTATGTTTTCCCTCTGCTGTGTAGCCACAATGTTGAGCTTTTTTCCCTGGAGTCCCATGAAGGTGGTCATAAATTTGCTGTGTGTTTAACAGAGAGGTGGCCAAGGATGTCGCTATGCTCCTCATATTTTAACTTAAATGCAGGTATACCCAAAATGATTTACAATCTGACCATTAAAATGACGTCTAAGGAAAAGCTCTAAGTTTAAGAGCATGGTGTAAGTCAACCTGTAAGGGGCAACCTTTTACTTTTCTTTCTTCTTTTTCTCACTTAACACACGTACCAAATGGCTCAAATCATAGGTTTGACCTAGCAGAGAAAAACTGGAAAAACAAGTGTGAAAAATCAATCAGTTGTGCAGCATGTGGGAATAAAAAAAATGTTGGATGGTTTAAATGTTTAACAATGCTTGTACCCAGTCATGACTGCTATATGAGTTCAATATCCAGTTCTTATTGTCACACAGAATGAGAGAGAGAATGGTGTGTGGTACATTTGAAAACAAAGTGATTTGAAAGAGAAAAGCAACTAGTAAAATATGCCCTCTACTGGATTCTGACAGTAATGTTTACAAAAGATGCCACCAAGAAGACCATGTTACTATTACAGATGGAAATGACTTAATTTATCTTTTTTTTAAATCTTTGTATGAATATATACATGATTAAGTATTCAGGATTCCCTAAAAACAGTTACCATACCTAAGAAAAAATAAATACAAGTGGGGAAAACAATACAAACAGAAACCCCCCTGGTTACACTGCAATTGTTCTCTGAATGAAGACACGGCCAGCCATAATTTATGACAAAACAACCCCACTCAAATTCAAAGAGAAGACTTGTGTTCAGGTAAGAGGAAAGGTTAAAATATGTGTATACCTTATAATAAATGTCAAACCAAATCAATAATTGAGTAAATGCAGTGAATTCTGAGTGGTCATATTCCTATACACTACTTTGGGTCACATACCTTAAAAGACAAAATGCAAGTGCAATTATAATCTCTTGTTGTTGTCAATAGCCATTAATATATATAAAATAAGTATGTCACCTCCCCTCCCTGAGCACTCTGCTGGCACACGCTTTACCCTACACTGAACTAAAAGCTACAAGGCTTGCAGCAAATTACAAGGCTGCATTTCAACACCCATTCAGAGCTACGGCCTAGGTGTTGGTCACATATTCAGAGCTGCAACAGAGGTGTGGTGGGAATGTATTACACTAGCATTACCTGGCTGTTGTACCTCTTGCCCACTTGCCTAGTGCAGCACACAAAGCCGTTTTTCAACCAGTGTTTAATCTATTCTATGTCAAAAGATCAGCCCCCAAGAGACCAAGAACACAAGTTGTTTAATGTGGTGAAATCACAAGACCACCACAGCATGCTCAGGCACACACACACACACACACACTCACACTCAGGAGAACACATATAATTCACGTTACTTGCATGAAAGACACAACAATAGAATGGAGGTGAATGGAGTTTTGCGAAGTAGGAAAGGTTTTTCTGACCTGTCCATCATGAATAATTGCAATCTAGTGCCTACTACAGGGGACACGGGACTGAAGGGAAGCACTTCTTCCTGCTCACCTAGTCACAAGAGTTAATAGGGTTGGGAGGGATAGCTCGTTTTACTTTGAAGTTAGGCGATGGTCTTAAGAGCACCACCACAGGTTTGGTTTTACAAGCGGGATCCAAATCAAAGCAATTAGACCATAATGTGCTCCATAAAGCTGAAAGAGGGGGGCCACTGAGGGGGAAAATGACAGAAACACATTTACATGTCCATAGCTTTAAAGGGAGTTCAAGCTATATTAAAGAGAAAATGAAATTACTTGGCCATAGCTCAGACACTATAACTCTGCTTATACAGTGCAGTGGTAACCTGCTTGTACACACACACACACTGACTCACACTATGCATCACCCCTTACCAGTTGTTCCCTGATAGAAACCACAGGGGATCTAAATGTGACGAAAAGGATTTCAAACAATCCAGACTGCCATTTAGGGAGGTTAATTGGTTGGTCTGGTGCCAAACAGATCCAACGAAAGCTGAATCTGAGCCCGGACTACAAGACATACTTCAACTGATTTCTAGCAATGCCAAAACACTGCTGCTTAGCCATTAGACACTGGCAAATGTCCACAAGCCGATCAAAACATGCACTTCTTAACTGAGAAAGGATGCAGGAGAAAGGTCACTAAATTAAAGTGGTGCTACGATGTCCAACCACATCAGATATTTGTTACTGATAACTCAGTTACTGATAACAGAGCATTACTGTTCTGTAGGAACACTGAGGTTCTAGTGCTGCAGCAGAGCTGTAATTTTTAACAAGCACTGAGTGATGGCCAAATAGAGATTGTTTCCTTTCTGTGACCCCACCTAGTTTACTGGCTAAATGCAGCCATAAACAAGGAAGACCTAATAATGATGACAGGACTAGCCGAAGACAGACAGACATCTCGCTGCAAAGCCAGACTCCTGTGAGACTGTACAATCCAAAACAACAATTAAATATATAAAAGCATGTACTCCTCAGTCGTACTACAAAGACACAAGTCAAGTAGTAAGTGCACAATATGCTTAATATACTGCTGTGATGATTAGACTGTAAAACTGTAGACACATATACAGTCTGTCCTCAACCCTGTCTAACCTCGCCCCAAGTTACTACAGTAGATACATACGTAGCAAAACTTCTTCACAGAGGTATTACATTCCCCCTAACCTAATCGCTCACCCACACAATAAGAACCATAACAGATAGGGGCCACATCTCATCCATGCCCCCATTCTGGACTGGACCTTATCTGTAGGGAAACACATTTTAGCTGGAGCTTGTCCTTATGCAGGAGACTGGCCTGCTGACAGTGGGCTCTCAAGGCTTAACCTGGGCTTACTGCACCTCCTCTCCCCCAACAGATACTCCCCAACTCTCCCAGCCCCCTACTCAGCACAAGATCTGGCCCCTGCACCGGTCCCCTATACAAGGCAAGACACTAGCTCTGCACAAAGGGGTATTTACAGAGCCTGTCAAGTTATTAAACTTTAATCCCACTAAGAAGAGCATATTCTGACAATGAATTATAGATGACATAGGTTAGAGTCTCATATATGATCTCCATTCCACCAAACCCACCATGATGGGTTTTAATAAACTGTGTTATCAACTGAGTGAGGATGCTCTCTGCACCTAGATGGAGTTTCATATATATATATATATATATATATATATATATATATGTAGGTGAGGCCTACAGCACATATTCTAGAGCAATTATGAAAAAGGTGGAGTTAATTCAGTCACAGGAGCTCGTCAGTGTCCCCACTGCATCTCATTTGTTTAGTCTTTGGGGAGCTAAACAGAATTGCCACTTTCCCATCTGTCAAAAATTGGCAAAAGACAGTAAATGAGTTTTAAAATTCAGTAGAGACCAATTGTCCTTCCTTGAAATTATTTTATCAGTTGCCCCCTGAGATGAGCAATATAGGTGAGGTATTATATACACTGTGATTCCCTTTTGAAAAGGTTACTTTGAAAATAACATTTAGAGAGATCTGATATCCATTTAAAATTGTAATCATAATATAATCAAATGATTTACGCCACAGCCGTTCGTTATGGATTATTTTACCAACAAATTATTCAATATATACAAATGTATTTATAAATCTCTAAAGCTTCATTTCATCATGACATCTTAAGATAAAGTAGATTTCTTGTTTGAATATGATGCATTATTCAGACATTTGGAAGATAAATGATTATAGGGCTACATACTAAAACTGTTAATGTAAATATTTCTGCATAACAAACTTGCATACATTACTCATAAAACCGAACACAGTAAAAAGAAAAGTCTCTGCTAAGTCTTAATGTTAAGTCAGCATAAGAGAAAACAAACCTTACTACCCACAGTAGACCAAAACACATAGCCACATCAGTGGCTTTGGGTTTGAATGTGAATCACTTAAGTTAATAATAATAATAAACTTAAATCATTACAATTTTGGAGATAATTTAAAAAATATTATCAAAATATGATCCTGGTCATTTAGAATCACTTAGTAAAACCACGTTTTACAGATGCGTAAATTCTCTTAAAATATGACCAGTGACCAAGTATTTTATTTGGCTACAAATTACAGTTTGTATATCACTTAAACTTATGTGTATACACCAAACGTACACTTAATGGATGGACAGTATGTAGATATCATTCTGAGGTCAGTGTGTTTGTTGTGTGACCTGGAGCCGGGGTAACTTCCTGTATCACGTGGCTATCCCGTGCAGTCCAGACCAGGGGCCTCTCATTACAGACTGGAATCCTGCTTCTAAATTGTAGGGCATAGATGTTGACTCCCTGATTCTGGAGTAATGGGATCCAGGGTCATCATTATCAAGTACACAGGACCTACATCATGGAAGATTTTACGGTCTTCAAACAGCTGCTTTTTGCCCCCAAAAACCGCATTCCACTCCCATCCTCTTTCATAGAACCTCCCTTCCCCACAGTGCTAATCCCGGTCAGTTGAGAAGCCTTGTATTTATGGAAAGGCCTAAAGTAAACATCTTGCAGCTGTAGCCATGCTGGGAATAAGACAGGCCGTCAAGGCCATCGTAGTGCTTTTGACTGTACCGTCTACCTGAGGAGTCAAGTGTTTTCCTGTATTTCGATGAAAGAACGGTCGCTCGTGGTGTTTCGCAATCCCCACCACTTCACTGACTCAATTTACAGAAACAAACCATAAAAATAAAAAGGATGTAAACGAGCATACAAACAAGATGTCAGTCATGGTTGTCTCTTCAGGTTGCTTCGGAACAGAAAGATAAACAATATTGGAGAGGCGCATATGGTAAATATCTGTAGAGCCTGAGAACCAGCAGTAGCTGTCATCTTTAGACGTGACTATCAGCATGGTGGAGACGCAACAAATGTGGAAGCAAACACAGTAATTACCTAGTCAGAGAATAGGATTGTGTTTGCGGGTAAATGGCAGGTGGTTATGATAAGTGGTGAGGCCTATTGTGCCAGCAGGCCATGCCTAGCCCAGTTAAAGGTGGGAGTCATGCAGAAAAGAAGATTGCTACTGCAACTCTGTCTCATGGGCTCCCTGTGTGGGCCTTGTAGAAAGAAGAGCTTGATAGCTGCCATTATCTTTGCTATAGTGCATTTAGAGGCAAAACACACCTTAAGCAGCATGCCCTCCCAACAGAAAAGAGAGAAGAAACTGCATCAGTAATTGCATAACCAAAAATGCATGTTTGACATAAAAAAAGTGTCAGTTCTCTCATCACAGTGGTAGAGTTTCACAGGGGTTATAATTGTACAATTTCCATTTAAATTAGGTTCACAGAACACTGTTGGGGGCTAGAGTTGCTTGTGCTTTGACAGTGTGGTGCATATTAACAAAGGCAGAGAAAAAAAGTGTACCCATTGAAACACTACAGTTAAGTGAAAATAAGGTAGACTGTAATGGTGTGACAAATATAAAGGGACGTTGTTAATACTAATATTGCCTTGGGCAATGTAAGGTGAGTTAGGATCTAATTTGTCCTTAATACCGTATCCCTGAAGACTTTCAGCCTTGGCTCTTATGAAAAGGTAGCGGGGTTGTGAACAGCCCAGCTCAGAACATGCTGTGTGTGTGAAGCCTGGGCAGTGGGGCTGCTACAATTTGTTGTGATCTAAACCCCAAGGGGACAAACCAGAGCGTGATCTTTGGGTCAGCCGAGCTCTGCTCTCTGGTCTCTATTCTCTGCTGTGCTCCTCTCATCCAGCTCTCCCAACTTGTCATTACAGGGGTTCCTCTTCCCCTCGGGTGGAGGTAGCCTTTATGTGGCCCTGTGCTGTATACATGTCATGCCACTGCTGCGGCAAACTGGGAAGGTAGGGAAGTAACATAGTGGATTAGGTGGGCTTGGCTCGGGCAGTGCAGGAAAGTGGCTTATATCTAAGATTGTGGAAGCAATGGTAGCTATATTGGCTTGACTTCCACATAAAGAGCTTCTTATCCTCAAAAGCAAGAGAAAGCACCACACTGCAAAACCCCCAAAAGGCAACATATTCATTTCTTGTGACATTACAGGGCTGATGGTTTGTTTAACCAAACGGTTTAGCACACATACGTACATAATAATAATTTCACGTTTTATGCAGCTGTATTCAACTGTAGCTTTAAATTGAGCTGACGATGAACTATTCATTGCATTTACATTTTATAGTCGATCAGTCATGAAAATAGTGAGATGAAAACAAATGCATTTACATACTGACAACATGGTGAGGTTTTCTTTCCAATGCATGGCTGGTTCAGGATATATGCAAGAACAAGAATCTCCGTCTGAACACAAACAGCGACACTTTCAGCACACAGATTTATCACGGATCTTCACTTCACAGTGTAATCGATGCTTTAAATTCAAGGTTGAGCGTACTAACACAATAAAGGAGCTTTCTGGATTCATGACGCTGTCACTGTTAAAAATCTAATGACCATTAAACTTGAAAACGAGCGCTCCCATTTTGCGGCTTTCAGCAGAACAGTCCGATGGAAAGATTGGAATGTAAAAAGGACGCGATAGAGAAGGGAGCTATATTTTCTTTTTATTTTATTTGACAATGAACAGAAAGCAAAAACTACTTACAGCCATTTTAGGCAGCCTTAAACAAGAAACATTGACCCACTGATATACAGTGTGTAAGGTATGTGTGTTGGTAGGTTGTGTATTTCAAGGAGACCGAATGGCCATATTGTTAAATTAGAGAGAAGAATTATAGAGACATTAGATTTATTTAATGCATTAATCATGACATACAGTATGTGCAACCTAGGAGAGCTGGGAAAATGTCCTTTGTCAATATTTTTTTATCAAAAAGCAATAAGGCGGTGTTAGCCCAACTCCCCGATGCCGGCCTCTGCTCTAATATTAAAACTTGTGGGGGTTTCATCAGAGCCCAGGGCCCAACAAGCAAGTGAGCATACGCCATGGACCCCCGGTGCATTTCTTAGCCACATTACCCAGCATCCACCAACCCAAATTTCATTACTAACTCATTACTGAATCGAGCTCAGCCGTGAGAGAGCAGCACTGAATCATAAAGCGCTCATTTAGCACCACATCCATCCACAGATTATCCTTTATATTGGCCTGGGCTGCACTGTAAAAACAATGGGCCATTGTTTCAATTGATAATCCTTGAAAGTCCTACCATCTTTTCTGTCAATTTTAGTGTGTGTTTTATATAATTTTAGCAAAGATGGTATAAACTTAGAGGGAAAGACTTCAATGAACCATTTAACATGAAGACGTTTAGATGTTTTTTTACAGTGAAAAGAAGCCCAAAGAAAGAGATTAACCTATGGTGGCAGCCAGTCAGCAGCAACTCATTAAACTAAGAAAGAAATCATTCCTCACTACCTCAGGTCCTGCCCTTTTTCCACTACCATGTTTGATCAATTAACGACACGCTTCCAATGTTTCCTTTGGCTTATTACACATATCAATAGTTCCCCAGCAATGGAATATGATATAGTAAATGTATTTTTGCACTTACCTAGTTTGGGTAAGGTCAGCAGAAGGAGTCGCCCGGAGGCAATAAAGAAAGAAAGGAAAAGGAGAATTTGAATGTCAGTGATTATGTTATATGTGGGTACAATAGGGTTGTTAAAGGCTAATTCATTAGGCAATAACATGAACAATGCTTATTTTCTTGCCAATACTTCTCTAGCAGAACCACATGCTAAAAACGTCAGCGACCCTCAGCCTCACACAGGTTCACAGACTGCTGGTTCAGTATGACACCATGGACATAGACCCCTATACAGCTAGTTGCAATCTATGCAGATAAAGAATCCAGTAACTATTTGGCATTGGGGGTGGAAGATAAAGATATATTGTCTACATGACTTTGAACATGGTATGGTTGTTGTTTCCAGATGCACTGGTCTCTGCATCTCAAACAGCAACCATCCAATATATTCAAGCAATTCAGCATCTGGAGTTTACACAGAACGGTGCAATAAATTAAACAAAGAAAACACTTACAGTGGCTGCTCTGTTGGAACAAACAAATAACTTGTCAAAATAAGACCTCAGAGAAGAAAAGCCAAATATGTTTTTTATCTTTTTTTTTCTACACTCTTGCAGGAAATGACAGCAATGTAATTGTATTACAATGACTTGAACCATCTCAGCCCATTAAGAATGTTTAGCATGAGAGGTACATACAGTAGCATGAAGGCATGGCCAGAAAATCTGCATAACATTCATCATTTCATGGTGTCAGTATGGGCCAAACAGTCTAGTCTGAATGCAAAACAAGGCAGGTACACTTAATAAAGTTGCCAGTGAGCATACTAAAAAGAAAAAGAAGAATTTTGATCAGGCAAATTGATAACAAAAAAAATGAATAAGACACATTTTGTCAACATCAGAGGAGACATATTGACTTATTCAGAGAATGACATATCAGCAAAGAATGAAGAAACAATCCTCTTTTATGTTAGTGGCCATTTCCCATTTCCATTTTTATAGCCGGAAAAGATCTGTTTAAGAGCCACTGTCTGTTCTAATGAGATGTCACTTGATTTAGGGTCAGGCCCGCTTGAAGACTACAGTGTTTCACACAGGCCGCTCCGACGGTCAATAGCAATCAATACAGCCGATGCAATTATTAATACAGTCCTAGGCAGTTAGATGTGAATGAGACAGATGACATTAGGCCAGATTGATCTAGAGGGAAATGGATTTCATGAAGCACTCAATGCCTTCATTATATTCCACACAATAGAGAATCTGGGGAAGCTCAAAAGCATGAGTGCTGCAATTCTATGCCTCCCAGTGCACTAACACGAAGGGGAAATTACACTGATAAATCTAAATGTTGTTTTATAACACACTGTTGTAATGCATTGTTACTTTTATGTTGTTAATCGTGTCCTCATGACCTTGACAGTATTGCTGTATTTAAATATATTTAACCACAGTGCTTTTTGCCTCGCTCTACCTTGTCCCTTTTACAAACAACACTTCCTAATTATCAAGCACATTTTGACAAAGCTACGCAGACAATAATATGGAATAAACACAGGAGTGAATAATGAAGGTGTCGACTACAGTGGGGCATTTCACTGAAACAATGCAGTCAATACCGTGCATCCATCGCATCTCTAATGAAGAATGAGGATGTGCTGTGTAAGAAGCTTGCGAGTCTCAGGTGTCAGTCCCAAATGAATATTCACCCCGCAGACGAACCCTCCTCCCTGTGGGCCTGTGGCACTAAATAACAGAGCATTAACGCTGGTAAACAGAAACACAGCTCTGTGTTTGGTTTAAGGGGGTTTGTTTGAATAACCTCTAACACTCCAGCTCAAGACATAGTATACTAATAAAGTCTGCTTATTGTCACCAAATCCCTTCAGCTTCATTAAAAATAATAAGTAAAATATCTTTAATATCTTGTGTAAAAAAACCTCTATGGTTTATTTGATTTACTAAAAGTCTTGTGATCACAGTTCTTCCATGTGCTGTTATATCACTACTATTATGTACTTGGAAATGGCCATCACTGCTAAATACAACTGAGAAATAACATGGCACTATCAAACAGCTGACAATATGTTGTTCTGTACAAGCACACAGAAAAAAATAACTTTTCATTTGCAAAATGAAACAGGTTCAAATGCGTTATGTTTCAACTTCCTGTGTTTAAAAAAGGGTTTACAAGCCTTATGTCCTCAAGACAATTTTAACCAGAGGTGTAGGTCTACAGTGCAGGCTTTGCTAATCAATATTTTTATATTAACAATGAAACGAATGACTACAGCTTGTGTAATGTGAGGGGGATCGCTTGTAGTGAGGACAGCACAGGGAATTACTACTCGTCTTGGAAGCCCCACTTAGCCCATAGGCCCCTTGAGCTTTTTAGTCTGCTTTGGATCGTTGTTTTGGTTCCCTAGCCCACAACCTTTCTCTCAACAACCTCGTTTCCAGCAACACCAGGCAGCTTTTTACTGACAAGCAGCACTAATAAATCCACTATACAATACCTGCCCTGCACCAAACAGACAGTGTTAGAGACTAGCTGGTGAATACAATCGAGCATCCAGCAAAGCAGTAGGGCTGAATATTTCTTCTCAGAAGTTGGCCCAAAACAAAGAATAAAGTAAATTTACATTCCTCAGATGAATACAAACACTACTTTAGAACACAGCTCTACTTTTCATTCTGAAACATGCAACAGACCTGTATGTTTCAGTATGCAAATATTTCAATTTAAGCCATTTGTATAACTGGGAAAATGTTTTAGGATACTTCTTTAGTTGTGGACATCACAGACTGTAGTTCAGGACAGTTCAGGACCCTGAAACCCTGAAATTCTGTGCCTTTTTACTATCTTCATATTCAGTGATGTCAGTTTGGTAACCCACGAGAGAGATAAAAAGCCGGAGGAGGTGTATGGGCAGTGAAGGGTATAAACTGCGTCGTGACAGCAGCTGGTGTGTGAGCCAGGCAGTGACTGCTGCTTTGCCATGGCTGGGCAAACAAGACAGCAAGGATGCCCCGTCTCCACACAGGTACAGAGGAGACAAAAGGCCACAAATGCACATTCATGCACATACACACGCATTAAAAAAATACACACAACATGTTTTTTAAATGTTTGCAATCCTGGAAATTTCTGCAAGCTACTGGCATTGTCCCTGCGCTAATCCAGCATTTGCTGTAAGAAGCAAATCCTGGTATGTGAAAAGCTCTAATAATGCTCAATGATCCCATTTCTGCTGAGTCTATTTCCCTTAACCCTGCTTGGAAAAAAAGATACAAAAATATGGACTACCATCGTCAGTCAACATAAGCACTTAAATAACCAAATACCCAAATGAAAAAAGTGTTTCTGCTTGGATTCACATGTACTTGAAATACACAACCTACCAACACACATACCTTACACACTGTATATCAGTGGGTCAATGTTTCTTGTTTAAGGCTGCCTAAAATGGCTGTAAGTAGTTTTTGCTTTCTGTTCATTTTCAAATTAAATAAAAAGACAACTATAAAAGAAAGAATCAGAACCAAGACTTGATAAAAATCAGAAACAAATCTGTATTAGAATCAGTGCATGCTGATGGACATAATATAGACATGCACAGATGATAATGTAAAGATCTTTGAAATGTTTCTCTTTTACTTTTGTTTCAGGGGACACCTCCCTGTCTAGAACAATGAATCAAGAGGTTTTATGCATTTCTGTGCAAGTTTACCATCTATCATCATCCAGCGCGACAATATAATAGGTCAGATAAAACAAAGGCAGTTTGCACTAAACTAACTTGCATCTGACAGTAGCAGCATTTAAATAAGATGTTTTAATGTCAGAAGAAATCTAATTTAAATGATACCACTGCTGTAATTACATATCAGAGGCTCAGATTCATAGATTAGAACAATAAAGGCTGAACACAGTTTTTCATATTAATCACCAGCGTCTGACTACATGTGGAACAGTGCTAATAATTCTTTAATTAACATGTTGACTAGGAATAGCAGAGGGCACCATTACTCCCCTCCCCCTGTTCAGGCTAATGCTCGCTCTGCCTCACATGCACAGACACACACACACACACACACACACATACATTTAAACAATCACAGCTGCGTTATACACACTTTTTTTCTCCAAAGAATAAGAATCTAATTTTAATTTTAACATTAACTGGTTGAATAAAAGGTTTAATGTTCAATCTAAGGTAGATTGAGCAGCATTTAAGAGCAGGTGATTTGTGTTCCTGTCCACACGAGGACAAAGCATTGGTCACACTATAAGTCTTTATGACAGCTCCACACTTTCATTACAGAAAATGAATATACACTTTCATCAGCATCATTATCATGTGTGTGTGCAGTAGGAGTACTGTGCCTTGGTAAACATAAAAAAAAGGCAGTATAGTGGAGAGAAGAGAAGCTATGACACAGAGGTTATACTGCAGTGCACTCAGCCATGTTCGGGCACACAGCAAAGGTAAGCCATAATTATTGGTTTGTAGTAACACGCTTCGGGCCTCCGGTGGGGGGGGGGGGGGGGGGGGGGGGGGGGGGGGGGGGGGGGGGGGGGGGGGGGGGGGGGGGGGGG
>JAVQJL010084771.1:0-11198 GCA_036024295.1 Nannoperca obscura
ATGAAATTTAAAGGTAATTGTTACGTCTGTTGGACATTAACAATTAGGGGCCGGTGTGTTGGAGCCGCTGCTGTGTGAAATTGTAATACATTGTATGCACTGGTTTCCTGGGCTGCACAGTAGGGGGTGTATGATTGCGGGGAAAGTTATATCTGTGGCACACCGTAGTCACACGGCAGGTGTTGATTGGCGGCGGAAGCAAACAGTTTTGACCTTTTTGTAGTGGCTTGTCGTGTCTCATCAAGCAGCCCCGCAGTGGCTCGGGGGTGTAGCTAAATTGTGAGTCAAGTCAAGCCACTACAGGCGCTATGCAAAAGAGTGAATGTTAGTGAGTCCCAATACCGCACAAGCCGGTGTGTGGACCAGTTAGGTGCATCACCCTCTTTTATCCCTGACCTGTACGTGTACCCAGTCAGCCTGAACAAAAGCAACAACTGAGTAGTGCAGATTTGGAAAAAGACCAAGACTTGGATGAAGCTATTGGGAGAGTGAAACATGAAATCCGGGTTGGAAACTGCCCTGCATTATCTAGAGCATTCACCCAGAGACCTTTCTGCTGCAGCAGCAAAGGGGAAAACTACAGGATTGCAAAGGACTCTTGTATAGAAAGACAGAGAGGTCAAACAAGAAAGAACTATTCCAGTTGGTACTCCCAGAGAAGCACAGACATCAGGTGCTAACGGCCTTACACGATGAGGATGGCCATTTGGGCATTGAGAAGACCACTGAATTGATTTGGGATAGGTTCTACTGGCCCAAAATGGCAGCTGATATAAAAACATTATATAAAAACATGTGGGAGGTGCGTAGCACAGAAGACCTTGCCTCGCAAAGCTATGCCCTTGCAACAGATCACCAGCCGTGGTCCCTTGGATTTCGTGTGCCACGACTTTTTTATCGATCGAACCGGATTCCAGAGAGGTAGCCAATGTCTTGATAGTCACTGACCATTTCACTCGATATGCCCAGGCCTTCCCCACGAACAATCAAAAAGCTTTGAAAGTAGCCAAAGTACTGTTGGAGAAATTCTTTGTACATTATGGTCTGCCAGAGCGGATCCATTCAGACCAAGGGAGGGATTTTGAGAGTCGACTGATAAAAGAGCTATTGAGCATGCTAGGGATAAGAAAATCCAGAACCACTCCTTATCCCCCACAGGAAGATCCTCAGCCGGAGCGGTTCAATCATACTCTTTTATCTATGCTGGGCACTCTCGCTCCCAAGTACAAACAATGATGGAGTCAGCACGTGACTTTAATGGTACATGCCTACAACTGCACCCATAATGAGGCAACAGGATTTTTGCCTTATTACCTGATGTTTGGCAGGGAGGCTCGCCTGCCTATCGATGTGCGTTTCGGCACATCAAAAGAAAGAGAAGATGCTAATGGGCACCGCAAGTATGTGGAACAGCTAAGAGAGGAGCTGCGACACGCATACCACTTAGCGTCTGATGCATCACACCAGAACCATCAGAAAAACAAACAAAGCTATGACAATAGGGCCAAAGTACACAACCTACAAGAAGGGGACAGAGTACTGATGCGAACCCTGGGAGTCCACGGGAAACTGGGAAGCTTGCTAGCCTGCCGGTGTACCGGGTGAGACCGGAAGGAGGAAGAGGAATAGTAAAAACACTCCACCGAGACCATTTGCTACCCATTGGATGTTTAGTGAGGATGCCCGAAGCAGAAGAAGAGGAACCTCCATCAGAGAGACCGAGCACGAGGGCCTCCAAGAGTGCTGGGAAAACAGAGCGTGGGAAGAATGGACAAACCGAGGGGGAAGGAGAGTACAGTGAATCTGAAGAAGAGGACCTACACTACTCCAGAAGGAGCGTTGATGGTGTTTGGTCTATGCCGCCTCCTCCCTTGGAGGTAGTAAGTCAACAGCTGGAAAGGCAGGAGGCCATCAGTGGAAGAGGACAGGGTGCTCTTCGTCATTCCCCCAGTGAAAGGGAGATGCTTGACTCGGCTCCTGCTGCAGAAGGAGCCCGGGGTGAAGATATGTCTACGGGCGTCGGTGTAGGCGGAAGTAGTGCTCTTTGTCAATACCCAAGTGACTAGGAGCTGCCTGACGTAACTCTTATAATAAGAGGGGGGACTGATAGTATGCCACTGTCATCGGAAGAGCCTGTGGCAGACACAGGACTGGAAGTGGGAGACGTCCCAACGACTAGTGAGCGCAACGATGAAGTGGATTCTATGCAAGCCCCAGTAACTAGAAGAGTCGTCAAGCCAGTCATTCGAATGAGTTATGACGAACCGGGAGAGCCCACTGACCAGGCCCTGATCATTGTGCAACGGGGAATGAAGATATATCTGACCTATGATATAAAAGAATCAGACACTGGGGCCCCAACCTGTTGAGATTGGTCTGATGGGGACATCCAGACGGTGAGATGGGGAAGGGTATAGCCCTGGGTGAACCCCCAAGCTAAAATGTGATTATGACACTATAAATCCTATAGATGCCAAGGTTACTTATGTCGACTACATTAATTCGCCATATTAACATATCATAGTTTGTGTGAAACGTACATCTTGGAATATGAGGTGTGATAAGCTAGCCTGCTAGGTTACTATCTATTTCTGATTGGTCTGAGTGGTGAAGGGGTGGGACTATGAAAGAGAAAGCAAGATGGTGAAAAGAGAGGCGCCGTTAGGACGGTAAAAAAGAGAGTCGCTACTGAGTTCCCAAGTAGGACAACTTAAAAGGTAGACAGACTTCTCAATGCCAGTAGTATGAAGTAGACTACTAAGTCCCAAGGTGTAGTCAGTAACGGGAGGACAGACAACACGTTACTGTCTAGTTAGCTAGCAACCTTGAGGACTGTGTTAACGACGAGCTACGAGCAGACCGGATAGCCCCCCGGGCAACTGGATAAGTCCAGGTGCACCTCTGGCTATGAGGGAATACAGCAAAGTCGGCATGCCGCCGCCACCAAGAGCTTCGACAGTAGTATCTCGGCCCAGAGAAACATCGCCATTCGTGAGAGGTCTCCCATCGCTCACATACTGCAATCAGGCCTGCAACGGGGGTTTGTTTTTATTTGAATCTGTGTCCTCCGTGCTCTTTACCCACGGGAGGTGAACTAACTTGTATTAGTAGGGGTATATTAAGAGAACGAACCTGGAGCGTTGTATATCAAAAACAGTAGTATACTGGGGAAAGCGCTACACTGATATAACAAGACTGTAGTTGTGTCCTAGTTCCATACGACATACTAAACATTTTACATGTATTAATCACTTTATGTTACTTGTGTGATCTTACTATCACACCATCTTAGTTTAGCATGTAAGCATGCTAACATTTGCTAATTAGCACTATCCACAAAGTACAACCGAGACTAAAATTTTGACCTGATGATGGCGTTAGATGAAACGTCAGAGGATCATTCAAGTTATTACAATTGATCCTGAGGGGGACTCTCAGAAGCACCAATTCTGGAAATGAAACTCAAGTATCTGTCATGGTTGGCGGGTGCTGAGCTGAGCTGAACACTCAATGCTGTATTTTATTAAGAAGGAGGTCCTGATCAGTGTACATTGGCTACTTTTTATTTAATTTGTAGGGTAAAAAAAATTTCGGTTGTGATAGTGTATTTCTGTTACTTTTTCTAACATTTTGTAATGTCAAAAACCATTTCCACCAGCAAAAATGCCAATAAATAGCCCCTTCCTTCCATCCGAGTAGTACGATTAAGATTAACAGGGCTCAGTGTTCAGTGGGCTCAGCTCGACATGCCATGCCAAATGTAGTTCTAGCTTATTACAACTAAGTTTATTTTCCTATTTTAATTATTATTCTGTCAGCTGTGATAAAATAGGTATTGTTTAAATCTTATATAAGCTTATATATGTTTGTATGATTGAAAACCTAAAACGTTTAATGTAATAAATGTAATGAATTCTATTTGAACATTTTCATGGTTGTAACTGTGGTTTTCAGTTTGTTTAATTGTAAGACCAGAGGCAATATGACCAATATTTTTTCTTTATATGTATGTATATAACCCTGATTTAAAATAAAAATTTGGGCTGCTTTTCTGATGATTGGACAGTTTCTAGAGGCTATAATCCAATTTGGCAACACTGATCCTGATACTGATTTTAGAAGAAACAGAGGATGCAATAACTACTTTGGTGGTGTAATAGAAAAACAATATAATTCCTGATTAACTAGTGCTCCACAACACAACGATAATAAACATGACTTCTTCAGTATTGAGGAATATATTTTTGAGCCCAGCACAGGGCTAAAAAAGAAGTGCTGCCTGATCCTCACCTGCTGTGGCAGATAAAGGAGTGGGCTAGGTGCATATGAAAAGATTCATACATATTGAAACCACAGCAGGTCTGATCCAGCCCTCATTCATAATCCATATTCCTTAAGAGCCTCAAGAACAAAATACCTCTTAGTGCTCAGCTTTTGGCATTCATTACGATACATTCTCCCACTGTTGCTTGCTTTGGACCTTGTTGAATGTAGAATAGCGTTTGAGAGAATAAAGCTGTGTGGCTCCAATATAATGTGATTATACATGCAAGGCAATATGCACTTGTTACCAGGGAGGCTTTTTTCAGTGGGCAGATAGATATGGTCAGAAAAAAAAGGAGAAAGATTGGCAGATATTATATAAAAAAGCTCTCAACATGTCCATTAACATATCCCCCCAGCCACAATAAAAATATATAACAGACCAAGAAAACGTGAGAATGTGCTATGAATGTTACTATGACTGACGCATTCAATATATTAGAGTGTTGACTCACAGGAAACTTTTACTTTTGCTAATGTCTAGTAGTTTCTCTGAAAAAAGAAGTATTCATTGTTTCTATTGCCTTTTTGATGTGACCACTGCATCTTGCATTCTTTTAGTGACCCCTATGTCTCCCTAAAAGTCTTTTAATAACCCAAAAAGTAGCTGTTTGCTGGCCATTTAACTTTAACCCTTTCAAAAGGTGTTCCTTCAGATTCCAAAAAACTCCAAGTATATTATATCCTGTCAGGACACAATATTTTTTTAATTTCTTCATTACAGAGTTTATCGTTTATAAGATGACATATCAGGATTGGGCTGAGCTCCTCGCACTGACTGCAACAGACCAGTGATTAAGTGTACACAATCACAGTCTTATGCTGTGTTCATGTCATTTATTGTTCATTGTTTGTACTTACCAGTTTCTGATTTCTTCGCTGTTCACATAAATTTAGACGAACAATTATGTTCTGCTAACTTAGATTCTCCTAGCTGGAAGGTAAATAATACGGAAGTTCCTGAAAAAGCAAAAACATATGCATGCCTCATGTTAACCAAAGTGTGTTGTTCAATGTAATTAAATGCTGATTTAACATATAGCAATAAGCATAGTGTTTAGCTTGAATTATATTCACAGATGCAATGTCTGATGCAAACATGGTAATCTTCCCCACGACATGATGTAAAATGCCAATGCAAAATGGCAAAAAAAGAAGGACCACCTATGTGGTGGCCATCTATGTTTTGCAAGTCAAAGCAGCTTTATTTATTTAGCACATTTCAAACACAGAGGCAATTCAAAGTGCTTAACATAGGCAAAGACAGACATTAGAAAGACATAATAAAACTGTAAAATAAGATTAAAATTTTTTAAAAATAAAATTGTAAAATAAATCAAATACAATTTTAAAATGAGATAGATACATAAAATGACAAAATAGAGTTACAGTGAAGTAAAAAAAAATGTAAGTAACCAATGCAACAAAAGAAATAAAAGTACAATAGAGAAACCGGTTATAAAAATGCACAGGAGAACAGCCGAGTTTTAAATTTTGTTTTGAAAGTGGCTAATGTCGGGGTGCATTTCAGATCTTGAGGAAGTCGGTTCCATCTGTGTGCAGCATAATAGCTAAAGGCAGCTTCGCCCCGTTTGGTTCTGACTCAAGGTACTACCAGCTGACTGCCTCCTAAAGCTCTAAGTGCCCTACTGGATTTATATTCTTCAAGGAGATCAGACATGTATTTTGGCCCAAGATTATGGCGTGACTTATATACTAGCAGCAGCATTTCTATTCTACAAGTAACAGGTAGCCAGTGTAAAGATTTAAAAGGAGGAGTCATGTGCTCAGTTCACATATATCTCGTTAGAACTCTGGCAGGAGAATTATGATGTTTACTTGTTCTTATCATTAGCAGAGTGAGTCTAAGAGACCATAGTCACTTGGTGAAAGAGCTAAGTAAATCTGAGTGTCGTTTGCATAACTGTGATAAGCAATCTTATTGTCATGTATGATTTGACCTAAAGGGAGCATGTACAGGTTGAATAGTAGTGGGCCAAGAATTGAACCCAGAGGGATTCCACATGTCATGGTGATCCGCTCAGATTTATTATCACCAGTGGCAACAACATAGCCTCTGCCTTTGAGATCTGATCTGAACCAATTGAGGACTGTGCCAGATAAGCCCACCCACTTTTCAAGTCTGTTAAGTATTTCATGGTCCAAAGGCTGCACTCAAATCAAGCAGCATTAAAACTGGTGTTTTACCTGAGTAAGTATTCAGATGAATATCATTTAACACCTTTATCAGTGCAGTTTTTGTGTTGTGATTTTCCCTGAAGCCAGATTGAAAATTGTCCAAAAGGCCATTTACATTTATACAGTTGCTGAGTTGAATAAAAACAGCTTTCTCAATATTTTTTCCAATAATAGTGAGATAAATCTGTAATTAATTAGAACGGAAGGATCCAGGTTTTCTTTTTTTTTTTTTTTTGAAAGGGCTTAACAACTGCAGTTTTCAGTGACTTTGGAAAGATGCCTGATAGGAGTAAGCCATTCACAATTTTCAGCAGCATATGGTCACTTATTACACTTATTAAGAGATCTGAAATCACGGCTAGTTTTTTGGGGGGATTAATTAGCTTATCAACAATGGTGAACAAGACACGAGAACTGTTGATATTCTTGTTGATGATGTTGGAGAGAAAGGTTTGTCTAGCCTTATTTATTACTGAATTGTAAACACAAAGCCTCTTTTTAAAGATGTTGTAGTAAATCTGAAGATTACTTTTTGTCCATTTGCGCTCAGCTTTCCTGCATTCTCTCTTTTGGCTTGGGACACCTGGAGTGTTTCACGATAGTGCTTTCTGCTTGCCAGATATGGTTTTGACCCTTTCAGGTGTAATACATTAATAACATTCTGGGTTTTACAGTCGAAATGATCAGATGATAAACTTATTTTCATGGACATAGCTTGAAAAGACTAGTATACTAGTATGTACCTTTTTTTGACAGAAAGGGATCTGGTATGGGTATCAGGAGAAACCGACATATCAAAGATATGAAAGAAGAACACAGAAATGGTTGGAGAGGCCAACATCCATAACAACAGTACTTGAAATATCAACACCCTTACAAATAACTAGATCCTGTGTCCTTGGTTTTGTGTGGGCCCTTTTACATATTGTAACAGACCAGTTATCTACAGAAAACAATTCACCATTCTAAAACTAAGTGGAACTATAAAACAATTGTATATTGTTCAACAAAAATAAGTCCAATCAGTTTTATTTATATATAGCCCAGTATCACAAATCACAAATATGCCTGAAAGGGCTGTACAGTCTGTACAGCATATGGCATCCTCTGTCCTTAGACCTTCGTTTTGGATGACGAAAAACTCCTCAAACCAAATTCTTAAACGGGGAAAAATGGAAGAAACCACAGGAAGAACAGCAGATGAGGGACCCCTCTCCCAAGATGGACAAACAGGAAATAGCATCCATCATGATTAATTTACATCCCAAACTGGTCTTTTGGGTTTGCTGTTGAAGCTGAAATGTTTCTAAAATGATGATGATATTAAAATCTTAACATGGAGTGTTGCTGCAGAAAGGGGAAGCCTCTGGCACACATTTGAACCATCAGGTAAACTCAAAAGCTTTAGTGAAAATAGTCCTTATAGAATCCCTGAGCAGCTGAATCTAGTTTTAAGGCTAGCAGTGACGCTAGGCAATGTCAGTCCACCCGTGATTATAATATATTAACATAAATTTTGTACTGATGTTCATGGTTGTACGTTGCCAGGTTGTGGTGACAGATGGGTTAAAATTGTATTTAGTGGGTGGACTGTGTGAGTAGATTGTGTTTCATAGATGATATAGGAGCTTGGGTGACAGCAGAAAAACATAAAAAACGTATATATGTACGACGATAATTCATAATAAAGAGCGAGTAATTATTCAAATTTCAGGGGGTTTTCAGGAGAAACAACAAAGCAGGAGGGCGCTGGGGGATAGCATTGTAATACGGGAGAAATCTGGAAGGTCTGAGAGGTCTGAAAGCTGAAGACTCAGCCTCAGCTCAGCAGAACTTTGTGTTTAGTGCTAATTAAAAAATGTTAGCATGCTGACATGACAAACTAAGATGGTGAACATGGTAAACATTATACCTGATAAACATCGACATGTTAGCATTGTCATTGTGAGCATGCTGAAATTAGCATTTAGTGCAGCAAAGAAGTTTGCCTTTAAGTCTTTCTGCAGAAAGCTGGTGTTTGCATGGGTTAATCACCAGACTTACAGCCAGGAGAGCATTGTTTGTTTCTCGTGTTAAACCAAAAGTCAATGTTCACTTATTATTTTAACCAAACCATGATCTAAAACCTAACAAAGTACTTTTGGTGTCTAAATACCAAACTGCAACCATTTCACAATGTTAACCACGTGTTACAAAGACTTTCTGGCAGAAAGCCCTGTAGTCAAACTTTTCCCATGTGTTACAGCCTCACAGAGCTGCTAGCATGGCTGTGGAAGTATCACTTTAATATATATATAAGGAAAAAAATTCAGTTTGTGCCTTTTCCTCCAACTCTTTTCTTTTTCTTACCCTATACAGGATGCTGTGTGTGTGTGTGTGTGTGCGCGCACACGCACATTTCTTCATGTGAGTGATGGAGAGCTGATTAACAGAGTGGTAAGCAGCCGGGGGAAAAAGCACTTCCTGAAAAACACACCGTATGCAAATGCATTTGTCACTCTGACAGTATGTCTCAATTAAGGCCCGAAAAGCAGAGACGGTCTGAGCTGCCAGCTTCACTGACCCCCACCCCCAAACATACACACACACACACACACACACACGTACATTAGGTCCACACTTCCTTACAGAATTGTGAAGAACTGAAAAGAACAAAGAAGAAAGAGGGAAAACTGAAGGGAAGGGGAAAGAGGAAGCCTTCAGCGGTGTGACAGCGGGGGAAATTCTTGAGAGGAGTCTGTACGGTAAATTGACAACCAGAGAACAACGGCAAGGCGGGATGGTAATGATAAGACCGACTGGAGCACACACACCACTGATGCCAGCACTAGCTGTAATGACAACAATAATGGCAAACAATAAACACTCAGATCCGACATCCCAGACACCCCCCCCCACCAACACACACACACACACACACGGCTGATGCCTGCTGTGGCACATCTCTTTACTGGAGGGAGGTTTATCCTGCAGGAAACACACACATGTAAAATACACACCAGAGAAAGTGAAACACAGAATATACACATAATGTTCATATACATAGGCAAACTGTGGACACATACATTCACACTAACAACTGCATAAGTACACTTATAATTGGACACATACATTTTGTGCAGTCACAAAGAGCTGAACACATATCCACAGATTCTGTACTGCTCTGCACACACGCACACACACACACAAATACACTTACCATTAAATTAATTTCCTGCTCACAAGGACGTGCTTGTATACACACATGTACACACAATTACAGACAGAAACTGAAAACGATTCGCACACTGAATAGGACACACACAAAACACAGATAAACAGATACATTTTAATAGTGTGTGCAGCTGTGTGCACGTGGACAGACTTGCACTCTCTGGCGCCACTGCAGCAGGGAGGTGATGGCAAGGAGAGGCTGAAGATGGCTGATGTGGCGGTGGCTGGCTGGGTAGCCATTTAATTAATCTCCAGACAGACAGCAGCATCAGAGAGAGAGAGAAAGGGACAGAGAGAGGCAGAGGGAGAGAACGAGAGAGTGCGTAAGGATAATATAGAGACACAAACAGTGACAGCCAAACAGAGGCTGTGTCTGTCTTTCTGTCAGCCCTGAGGACACATCAGAAGACACACTGCAGGAGTCTCCAAAAAATGGGCGATGTGCTGAATCTGTGGCTCCGTAGAAAAGTCCTGGTTTATTGAATATGGAGGAATGGAGGGATAGGTTGAAGTTTCAAGATCTATGATCTTTTTTTGTTTGTTTTTGTTGTTTTGTTGCAGTCTGTCAGATGTGACGCAAATCTAGGGATGGGCAATATCACCCAAAATCACATCAGTAACAATTAATAAACGATCTAATTAAAGAGGAACTACACACACAAATGTGTTTTTGAGCTGTAAACGGAATGATATGACTGAACTGTGATTAAACACATCAATGCTGTTGTTAATACTGAAATTTCTTACAAAATTCATAAAAATCTGCATTCCATGGGTTGCAAACATGCGATCTAATGTTTTAAATCAGCCCTGAACTTGCAAGGCCAACGGGTTGGGACCAGTCAACATCATGAAATTTATATAAAAAATACTCAATCAAACAGTCTACCCAATGTCTCTTGACGATAGACTGTATATAAAGATGGTCAACATGACAAGATGAAACCAACACATCTCTATTGCCCCCTGGTGGCTGGCTGCAGTATAGGTCATAACCCCCTGCCCCCTCCATCCATGTCAGTGGATGGGACATGGGCCAAACTGAAATAAAAGTCAAAAGTAAAAGTACACATCAAAAAAGTTTTCCCAAAGATGATTTGTGTAATTTCAGGTAGTTCTTATCAAACTGATGTGTGTTCAAGTGTTAATTTCTCTGATAAGTTTGATTTTAATTTGATGCTATAAAAATGGGGTGTCACGTCATAATTGACAACAGTGTGTTCGCGATTGGTTCAGGCGGGAACTAAACGCTCCGCTGCAGATCACTACTGGGCAGACTCTGGCTCCAAATGACATCACCAGTGCAATTCAATTTAATTCAATTTTATTTATAGCATATTTATTTATAGCACCATATCATAACAAAGTTATCTCAGGGCACTCTATCGCATGGAGCAGGTCGAGACCAACTTCCACACACACAAAGAGCCAATGATCCCACCATGAGCAAGCAAAATCTAAAT
>JAVQJL010084775.1:0-57477 GCA_036024295.1 Nannoperca obscura
AGAGAGAGAGAGAGAGAGAGAGAGAGAGAGAGAGAGAGAGATAATTGTAAAATAGTATAAACGCCCCGGGTTACGCACATCACTATTCTGTTTTGCCGTCGAGGAAAAGCGTGGGAGCCCCCCCAACCCCTTTCCAGTTTTTGCATTTTAGGTTTTAGAAATCCAGAAATTAAAATGTGCTCCAATAGGCAGAGCTCCTAAAAGCAGGTCATACATTTTGAAAAAGTAAGAGCCCTTTTCCAAAAATGTGGCCCCCGCGACGGAATGGCCCCCTGGATCCCTGGGGACTTTCTAGAAAACGTAAGTTTCTTAAGCAGTAATGCTCATGAAGACATAAGCTCAAACGTGTCCTAACCAAAAGACACAACCAAATAATAACGTGAATAATATGTTCTTTAAATCATCAAAACAACGAACATGAAGAATGTCTCTCACTTAAGATGAATAGTATGTACTATTACACTTTGTACACGTTGGGAGCAAATACGTTTTATAATTAGTGGATCTCTCAAGATCTCCAAGTGCAGTTGTGTCAAACAGGTACAGTGAGAAAAAAAAACTGCCTGAGTTGAGTTGAACTGAGCTGAAAAGCATAAAAATGTAAGATGATTTTCCACCTGCAAAATATACTTATATAAACCTCTAACACAGTATTGATTCATTTTGTGGTACAATAACTGACCTCTAAAGGACCTTTGGGGTTATACGGTCGGTCTCAATTCAGTGAAGAGCGAGCAAACCCAACAATAAATACTGATTCAAATGTGAAAAATATGAAAGCAACCAGATTAAATGTTTCCCCAGTCAGGATAAAGCAGGATGGATGAATCCTGCTGAATGAATGACCTCTCTCCGTGGTGCTGAAAGGCTCCAGCCTTTGTCACACAACACGGTGGCCCCTGGAGGTCGTGCAAACAGACAAAACACAAGCGAATTAAGAAAACATCTTCACCAACTTGACAATACGTAATGCTGCAAAACGAGAAAACACAACCAAATACAAAACGCTGGAAATACATTAGTAGGCTTTACATGCTTCACTCTTATACACCTAAAGTTGGAATACAGATGCTTAGTTGATAAAGGATTATCATTAAAACACCTGCTTAGAAGCGTCATTTTACAGCATCCAAATGTGATCACGTTTGTGAATAAAACAACTGCATAACTTGTAACTTGTTTATACATTTTCAGATGACCTCACTGACCTCTGGACTTCCATGTGGAGTAGTCTTGGGAACCCAGTATACATATTAAAAAAACATTTAGTAGGCTATAGTTAATCTAAACACTAAATGTTAAAGACTGTACCTGGTTTGGTATTTTGGTAAAATAAGGTAAATTGTTAGTTGATACATGCATGTGCTTTTGTGCCGGTATATATGAAGGCAGCCTGCATGTTGCAGCCACACTGGGTGCCGCTGCAGCGAAGAGTCACACACACACACACAGTCACAAACAGGCAGTGTAGTCGACCCCAGAGAGCGTCAGCTAGCCGCAGAGACAGCTGAGGCAACGCACACTCGCTGACAGTCTCACAAGTCACACATTAGTTTGCTCGGACACCTCTTTAACCATTGGATCTTATGGCTGAGAGTGAGGATATCTTTCTCAGGGCTAAACATCGGACATTCAGCGGACTGACTGAAGGTAGCCGACTGTCGTTAGCTTATTTAGCCCCGCCGGTTAGCCCATTTACAGGCTAATCCACCAGCTAACGCACTCTCTTGTTACACAAGTTGTTGTTGCTGGCTGCAGGTTAATGGTCTGACAGAGCAAACTCAGTCTCTTGACAGCTGTTGCGTGGCTTTGTTTTAATAACCGGGTCACTGTTGTCAACCATAGCAAGGCTAGGTGGCTAACTTGCTAGCTTGTGTTTATAAAATAAAGCGTAAGAGTAGTTTCAGTCGCGTTAACGTTAATGAATCAAATGAGTGCAGCAAAACAACCGTACTCCGTTTTTAGTGTTGTGTATGAGTGCTGTAGCCTAAACGCCACAGGTAACGTAATAGTTCATAGTCCTAAGATAAAAAAAAAAACTTTGTAAAAATAAAAATGTTTGGTCGACCACTTTGAATCCTCAGGTCCTCTAATGAGGACATCTTATTCTACAGTAACATTTAACCACATTTCAGTTTTGAGGAGTTGTAGCACAATTTAAAATATTCACTCCAAAGTCACTGTGGCAGACCTTATTTAGGTAGATTACATTAGTTTAAAATGCTGCGTTACTGTTTGGTTCAGCCCTGTTGTCAAGACATGCAGGAAAACATCGATTTCTACCTTTCATGTCTGATTAGTAATTTAGCAGCTACAGCAGAAAACCAGCAAGAGGAGAAATTCAAGTGTTCAGTGTTTAATTATTCGCTCCAAATGCAAGCTTCTTTTTCATTTGCCTGTGAAATAGTTCACACATGTGACTACAGAGAGAGACACAGTAATATAAAGTATGCTCAGTGGACCAATGAGCTTGCAGGATTTGGGAGTGTGCCTTGCAGCTTCATGAAACCTTCACAGATTGTGTCTGTTGTTGGGGGGCACTCACAAAGAAGATACTAAGTCACGAGTAGGACCAACACGCTTGGGGGTGTATGTGTGTGCACACTGTCTGATTTGAAAACATTCAGAGAGCAGGTCTTAAGTGCTTACTGAGGTGTGTATTGTTAGGGTAATAATGTCCATATGCTCATAAACTGAGATCGAGTTTAAAGACTATTCTGCAGAGCTGCAAGAGTTGATGTGCTGGTGAAAGTTTTTGATCTGTTTAAAATTCTCTCCAGAAGCAGGTCTAAATGCTGACGGATGGTCGTAGACTTCTGAAACGAAGGCATTCCTACACCACAGCAGGAAACTTAACTTTATACCGCAGTGGTAATGGCAGTTTAAATTCAAAATTCATTAGTAGTCTGTACCGTGTAGTCACGAGTTAAGATCAAGGCCAGGCTAGTTTGGACGTAAGGCATTCTAAAGTAATTTAGTGGAGGAGATGATGATCATCATCATAAAAGTAGAATGTGTTTCCGCTCATTGCTTCATAAATGTCAATTAGAACAAGGGGACCATTGTTAAGCTTTTACTCGTCTGTTTCCCAGGAGTGAGACACCCTTTGTCGCTCTTTCTTCTCCTATCTTTGCTCGAGTTTCTCTGGAGGACAGAATTATCATAAACTCATTTGGGAGAGAGATACACGGAGTGCATGTTAAACAGTGAGGATGATGAACCGCCTGTAGCCCCTGCTGACTGTGAGTGAGGGGATTTGTGCAGAATGCAGATGCAGACTCTCTACAGTAACAGCAGTGCGTAACTACAGTACGGCGTTTGTCCATTTCCGGGCAACAAGTGGACTCCATTTCCATATTACTTTGCCGTGCTTTCTCCTGTGTCCTCCACGTCAAACCTTGCCTTTGCCATCAGGCAAGCCATGTTGAGTGTCTGCTTCCGTTTACATGATTTGCCTTGTTAATGAATATTGAGGACAGTGATTTTATTGTAGGGCCCTTTGGTTACGTAATATTAGGATTATGTAAAACACTTGTTCTTTGCCGTTCATGCTCCAGCGTGTAGCTGTTTGTTAATTATTTAGAGCTGGTTACTCACGGAGTGAGCATGTACAGCTTTAACAAGAGGCTGTACATTACATCCCTTTTGGATCTTCAATTCCCTGTCCTAAATCCTGATCACAACACTTTCAGCTAATCAAGTGTTGATTCCAAGAATGAATAGAGAGTTTCTGCATGAAGCGTTCACAGCAAACCTCATATCGCTGAATGATTAATGCTGTGATGACACCTTATCCCTAAAGCTTTAATTTATCTGCGTACTACTGTGTTCAGCGCAAGCGTCCTGTGACCTAAAGAAGCTGAGATGAAAATGTTGAGATGTTGCCAGAATGTGAGGTTAATAGTCGACAGATAAATCAAAAAGTCAGCTGCTCATGAAAGCTGTCTGTCTGTTAAATGAGCGCGTGAACACATTTACTTTGGAGCAAAAGTACCTGGTTGTGTGCAAGTGACACATTTTTAAAGCTTTACATACATATACATCAGTATTATTGCCTTTTCTCTGTGAATTTGTCATACAGAAATTATTCTATTAAGATAGTCTGTGTTTGTACTTACTTCCACACCAAGTGCACAAGCTGTAAATACTAACAATTACACATTGAGGTGGTTTAAATTAATGATAAACCCAATTGTATCAGAAAATGTATGAGAACCTAAAACGTTTTCATGAGAAACACAAAGAAACCTTTTAACACATGCAATGAAATATTAATTTAGCATTGATTGATTTTTTTCTGTCTGTAACAGTCTGTAAGATAAGCCTTTATTGATCCCCTGAGGGGAAATTCAGGTGTTAGCACGCAGTTGCTCGTTAACACATCTAGCAGACATTGTGCATGACCCATCATTCATTTCGAGTCGTATTTCTGGCCACTCGATGAATCTAAGTCCAGTTTTCACTCTCCTTTTAGCTCTGATTTAATCTTCAATAGCTCCGCTCATTTTGTTTGTCTTGCAGTTCGATGCTGGTGCGTTTATCAGAGGTTGTTTTTTTTGCTGAAAACAGCTACTTGCCGCTGCTGGAATTGAGGTTGATGAGACTGCAAAATATTAAGGTTGAGGGCCACAAAACCAAACCATTGAGCTGACAGATGCTAAACTATGAGCAACACCGTTCTTTATTACGCATAGTCATTTGATCGAATGCTTATATAAAAATATTGATTAGTGCAACTTTGAAGTTTTGTTTTTTTTCCTCTGGCCAAACAGCATGTAAAGGTGCCTGATGCAGCTTTACATAAAGTGTAATTGCATCTCGGCCTTGGTAAATATCAGTGTCCCTCTCTGTCAACGCAGCTGCTAAGTCCATTCTTGTCCCTTCTTGTTCCAGATGCAGAGCGTGAGTGGGCGGGACCATTTTGCTTCATCCAGGCCGCAGACCCCCAGCTTGGGCTGATGAAGGCCTGGAAGGAGGGCGACTGCGACGGTGGAGGGGACGAATGGGCTGAGGAGGTTGAGCTCACCAAGCAGGCTGTGGAGGCCGTAAACCAGCTCAGACCCAGGCCAAGGTTCATGGTGCTGTGTGGCGACCTGGTCCATGCCATGCCAGGTAGTGATAGAGCACATAAAGGACATGCACTACACGAGAGAACCATACGAAAACTTCAGAGTATAAAGTAATAACTACAGTGTTGCTGCCTTGTCTTCTCAGAATTTATACGTTTTTCAGACGGTAAAGACATATTTTTAGCTAGTAGCTCTCAACAGGTGTCCTGCTGTTGTGATAAACCACTCTTTGAAGTACAGCGCTTTTTTGCCGAACATTAAAATACTTTGAACCTCTCTGAGCGATAAATACATGCTGAGTTCTGAGGGCTGTAAAGAAACTACAACAGCACATGCTCACTGCTGAAAACAAGCCTCAGCCGCGACGAGAGGTTCCCAGTGGACACACAGCCGTATGGACAGCGAAAACAAGATATTGGCACCAACCAGGGCAGCTGCCAATTATCCACCTAATGTTGGAGGACATAATGTGAACTCACAGATGCCAGCCGGGTGAGCTTTAACTCTGCTCAGCCTCTTGTAGTCAGACCAAATGACACAGCAGTGGTCCCTTGAGCGTTTTCTCATGGCATCTGGTACATCACGTGGGCTCATGCAAATGCTGCACTTATTTCAAAGTGTTTCAAATTCTTGTCTTTGCAAACTATTTAGAAACACAAGCTGTGTTTGCACGCGCACGATACACCGTTTTCACCAATCGACTAGTTTCGTGCCTCGTTTGTATTCGGCGCTCCAAAGCTGCACGTTGACAAGAGTTTCGTTTATCATCAAAGAGATCAAATTATTAACAACCACCACCCAAACACGGTTAAGACCTTTTGGGATTCTTGGCCAGTGAACATAAAGGATTTCCTTTTCGGGTCAGGATGCTTCCCGCTTTCATGCACGCAATACAGCCTTTTAATATGACTGACATCTTATTCATTCTCATCACTAATTCTTTTATGAGTATAAATGAGTTTGGATCCAAGTGTATATCCAGGCAAGAACACTAAGTAATTTATTCCACCCAGATCAACTGATCATCAGCTGGAATCTCTCAATCTATCTAATATCTATTTACTAAGGCCCCCCCACCCCCACGCTCCATACATCTAAATGCTATGGCTGATGCTTAAGCTGTGTTTATACTCGATGTCAGTCAGTGTTTGATTCATAGCTCTGTGTCACATTTATAATTGCTAATAGCACCACCACAGCACTAGACTGATGTATGTAATCAGGCTTTAAATATATCACATGAACAGTTCCTGGTCCACCTGTGCTTCCGTTCTTGCAGAGCAGCGATTGCAGCGAGCAGAAGTGCTGCAACGGAGATGGCTTTGCTAAATGCGTGTTACTGAGAAGTAGCTGCGTGTGTTAGCTACGTAGCTAAGCCGTGACACAGAACTATATATATATATATATATCCACCATAACCAATACGCACTGCGACCGCCATTGCATTGCAAGCTGAAAATGCACCACCAGCCACACCCCAGCCTTTACCCGCAGCGGATTTGGTGTATGCTGCCTTTGCAAGCTGAAGTTTTATTTAGTTTAAGCTGATAAATAGATTATAACTTTATTATTTTTTTGTTGTTGTTGTTGATGCCTAGAGATCAGACTGATCAGCAGTGTTCAACCTAGCTCTGTTCACTCCATCTCCACTGTGGTTTTAGATTTGCACCTGCCCAGCATGAGATGACGTTCTGATGTTCTTCTGAAAGCTGCACTGAAAGGAGCTATTATGCCAATGTCAAATATATCTATCATAATAGTAAAATGTGACAAGAATGTTTTTGACTGAAACCATTAAAATGTCATGCTTTTGTCTGACATATAGGATTCAAAACAGGCATGCAGTGTAACCGGAGTCTCATTGTGAGGTGCAGCTGTCATTTTTGAGCCTCAGGGAGAATTGTTTGTTTGTTGACCCCGGCGCAGCAGGTGGCAGAGGCTTGTGACGGCCTGCAAAATCAATGCATGTATACATCTCTGGCAATAGTGAATGGCTTTTGACCAAAATATGTAATATAACCATCAAGGATGCATATATTAGATATTTTACACCTCAGATATGACATTTTCAAACCTTCCTTCGTGTCTTCGTTTATTCCTACAGATTCTCAGATACGCTGTTGGCAGAAGCCGAGCAAGCTTTCTGACAGTCATCAGTCTTTAAAGAGAAGGGAATATGTCTTTTTATATATATGTATATATATTGATTAATGTATTTTCAGCTGCCTTCCGAGATAGTCCTAAACTAATTAATGCACTCTGTGAAGAACGTCAGCTTTTTTGGGTTCAGCTACAGATTATTCCTCATTGAAGTAGGCTCGAACTGTAGCCTTCTCTGTTTCCCAGCCAGAGTGTGTAAACAACGTTACTCCCCTGACAGCAGCTGATATTTATCTACGAAACAGCGCAGACCTTCTGGCTATTCTCAGGTAAGTTTAGTTTCTGTGCTGATGAAGACTTTGGCTATTGATTAGACCAGCCACACTTAAAATTCCTGTCTGATAAAAAAAAAAAAAAAAAAAAGAATCGTTATAAGGTAGCGTCCGGTTTGTTTTCCGGCGCTGCAGTCGCTGCAGCTGGGAGGCAGGAGTTTTCTGCTCTGTTTGTAAATTCTAGCTTACAAACATCAGACATCTGTGACAGCATGCAATATTTATCTATAAAAAGCACCTGGTTGCCTTCAAGCTGTTTGCATGCAGGCAAGATTTTACTTTGTTGAAATGGTTCATGTGTTGAAATCCCGGTTGCAGATGGAGAATATGAGGCCTTTTTATTCAATCATTGTTAATAATTTCTAACAATGGTGTGCACTGGTTTCTATCCGTCGGTCTATGTGCTGGGAGTTAGACATGTTAGATGTCTTGGAACCAGGACAGCAAACCGACTTGTTTTGCCACAGTGGCAGCTGGTTTCCCCAATTCACCAGATGCTTTCACTGTCTAGCCAGACGAATAGATTTTCAGAATTGAACTGGGTTTGAAAAACGTTGCCTAAAAGGATTACTAAAAGAAAGTAATCATTTTGCTGCTCATTTCCCACCTTGTTTGAAACTCATGCTGCGTCCAGTTGCGCGTCTCTCCTGGACGTGTCTCTGTTTCGGTGGTGACAGAGATGTGCTTATTAATGCTAACCTGTAAACGTAAGCCAACAAAGTCCACAAGGTGTAGACATTACTCTTGTGTCTCTCGGTAAAAGACCATGTCTGTGTAGACCAGCAGGAATTAGTGGAAAGCGGATGCTTTTATTGTAGCTGTAATGAAATGAGTGACTACACTGTTGTGCAAGTGTTTCTCTGTGTCCAGCTGCCTGATTTGATAACAGGGTAGGAGGAACGGGCTGGCAGGACCCTCTGCAGAGTTAATGTTCAGCGAAAAGAGCCACAAGCCGCCAACCAATGCAAACTACCTTTGCATGCCAATTAGGGAGTAGCATGAGCTGCCTGCCTGGCTGCATGGCCTCAAGGAATGGGCATGAGCAAACAGGCAGGTGAACTGGTCTCTGTCTCACTCTCTGGATGTCCTGTCTCTCAGTACGTCTGTTTAAGTGTTTAATTGGCTTGTAAAGATTGCGTAAGTTATTGAGCAGAAGTAGAATATTTGGTTATATGTGGTGCAGTGTGTCATCTGGAAAATGTCCTTGGCCCCTGTTTCTAAAAGTTCACTCAAGGCAAACTATTCACATGCAACACAGATTTGGCTTGGCTTAGTCACAGAGCAACTCTTTCCTTCCTCCTTTTTTTTTTTCATAATAACCACCAATTTTAGCTGCAGAGGGACAGTCATGAACACTCCTGGAGCTGTCTCTCCCTTATCATCAAAAAGTATTGCTGTAGGCGTCTTGCATGTGTCTTCATCATCTCCATGACTGCACCATTTAGACATTTTAGACCAAAACATAGCCGCCATCCATTTTCCACATCTCTCCCCGTCTCCCTCTGATCAGTCGCATTTATAGGCCATAGTCAGATCTATTCGAGATGCACAGTGGTACAGTAGCCAGTGTAAGCACAGGGTTTAAACTGCAGGGCCTTGGGGACCTTTTAAACTCAGTGGCATCAGCCCTTGTTACTGTCAGCCCCAACACAGCAGGTTGTGTGTGCCATCGTCATTACTTGCCACGTCCGTCACTTGGCTGGCAACTGGGCTGCTGCATCGGTAGAGAGGAGGGAAGAGATATTATAGCCGGAGCTGCTTCTTCCGTCTCTCGGCTGACATTTCCCCTTAACTGTTTATTTACAATACAGAATGAATGGATGGCGGCCAGGGGAAGCTGGCTGTCAACCGGCATTGTCAACACTGCTGCCTGTCGGCGACAGGAAATTGGCAACTGTATTTCTGTTCCCTCGGATTTGACTCTCTATCTCTCCTCTCCATCACTCTCTCTTTCTCTTTTCCTTTCTGGCTCTTTCCTCTCTGTCTTTCTCTCTCATCTGTCTGTTGTCTTTAGTAAACAGCTGCGGCCTCATACCTTATTTTGACAACCTTCATTTGCAAGTCTGACACCGTACACAAACACGCTCATTTATTCTTGCCTTTGATGAATCTATTTGAAGCATCCGTGTGAATTAAGTCTAGTGTGGATGAATCAAAAGTTCTGTTTGTTCTTGTAATTGTGCTGGAACAAACAATAGAAAAACAATAGGGTCATTGTGTGCGCCGGGTTGTGGGTTTGGGTTTGTGCGTTAGACCTTGATACGAAGGCGGGAAAACTGAAGGCTAAGTAGTGAAGTCTCCATTTAATACATTTCCTTTCTTATCAAAGACTTATTGGCAAAGTGGCGATTAAAAGCACTTATTACAGAAGATGGAGGGGAACCCTGATGGACTCATTTGCAGCCCATCACAGTGGTCCACGACGGTCCATTCCTCAAAAACTAAACAACCTCAGGTCCGCTTCCTAAAGAAATGCTGGCCAGTGTTTGCTCCTACAAATCCAGACCTTTTCTGATGGAATATCCCTTGATCCCAATTCCCTGTCTTCTCTCCAATCTAAGCAAACCCCCAAAAGATGCTTTCTCATCTCAAGGACTTCCTTCAATCTTGCCTCTCTTTCTCTCCATATATCTGCCTCTCCCTCACTCAATTTCCCTCTCCTGTGTCTTTCTCTCACTTACTTTCAAAGCTGACAAATGAAGAGGATAAAGAGCAGGGGGGGGGGGTGGCAGTAGAGGCGGGGGGTGGGGTGGGGGGGGATACAGAGCTGATTAGATTAGAGAAACATGCTGGACTTAACACTCTCCTAATGAGCACTACAAAGGATTCAAGCTGTGTCTCTGAGGGTTCATGATACAGCGGGAAGAAGTGTGCCAAGTATGTGCGTGCATCTGCATGTGTGTGAATCTCAAAGGTGAAGTATAGCTTACCTTGGAACGTCCGTGTCCCCCTCCTGTAACTGTGGAAGGCAGATAAAATGGGGCTTTCTGTGGGACTCTGAAGAAATAAAAGTGTATGAAGGAGAGACTGCCCAGAGAGAATTTGTTTTTGGGACACGTGGGAGCATTTTGGAGTTTTTGGGATTGGGGGTGTGTGAGCAGGGAGGTGTTGTGCGTGTTTATCTAATGGGATCGTCCGGTGGCTTGTGGGCCGTAATAGGTTTCTTAAGGGATTTGGTGTAGAAGTTTAGAAATGTCTTTTTGTTTCCATTTTAAAACTTTGCCATTTCAAAGTGACCCAGGAGATACACAGTTCAAAATGTCAGCATGAAATTATTTTTTTTTTAGACCCTGTAAGATAAAAGTGGTAAATGTCAGGGTGAAACTCTCCATCCATTCACCGACCTACCCACCCATCCATTTTTGTAGGCGTATCTAAGTCCAGGTCACACTGGCAGCAGACTGGCATCTCCTCTGCCACGTCCTCCAAGTCCTCCCGGGGATAACCCAAGACATTCCCAGGCCAGATGCCATATGTAATTCTCCCAGCATGCTCTGGGTTTGTCCTGGGGTCTCCTCTAAGTTAGAGGAGTGCCTAGAAAACCTTTAAAGGGCGACATCCAGGAGGGATCTTTTAGGCACCAGTATACTCCACCAGAACTCCTTGTCGGGAGGTTGAACAGCTTCTGGCACCCCCGATCCGCATACCCTTGCAATGCTGGAACTGGAAGCTCTCTCTTCATTGCTAAAGTCCAACAACACCCACAGTACTGCTGATGAGAGTGTTTATGCGATGCTCATGGCATATTGGGTTTATGTAAATAAGGAAGATCACACTGGGAAAAAACATTCATGTCAGCCACCTAGCAGTATGTAAAAGGTTGAAGCTGCACATATATTCCACTCTCATTAAGTCTCATTAAGTGAAGCACAATGATATTGATATTGGCCTCTTTGCTCTTTAGGAATAAAATAATGTCAGTTAATGGTAAAAAAAACAAAAAAAAACACTACAAATGTGAAAGAGTTGACATCTTCTTCCACCTGTAAGATCCTAACATGGCACAAAGCCGTGTTTGTCCATGTCAGAAACGATGTCCATCACAGTGAGCAAGAAAAAAAAAGCATGCCTGATTTTTGGGCCCCGGTCCTCATCAGTCCTTTTCACGAGCTTCTTGATCCAAATTCTGAAGATCTTTGTTCAAAACTATTTAGTTGATACGTTTAATTGATTGATATGAATCAATGGTTAACCAGGAGAATGCGAGTCTTGAAGCTGACTTGAGAGAAGACGTACAGAAACACTCTCGGTGTACAGTGGTGTTACAGAGTGGGGGATCTTTGGCCGAGCACACACACATTGCAGAGAGCACTTCAGCCAGACAACAGAGATGTTTCAATTAGGCCTACCTTCAAGTCACTCGTGGAATCAATGTATGATCAGCTCGGGACACGTGTAGTTGTATGTCGACAGCTCACATGACATTACAGATTACAGTATTTATGTTGAATTTCATTGCTCACATTATTGATCCCGCATATGTAACTCTGTGTGAAAGGTTGTAGGATGCATGTAATCAGACTTCATCCTAGCTACCATCTTGTCATAAACTGAAGGCCACATCAGCACAACCTGCCAGTGCCAGTGCATCCTCTGAGGTCCCAAACATTGAAAATACAGTTGTTTAAATGCAGAAAATGTATGCGACAGCAAGATCCCACGCACCGAGCCCCATGTGCAGTCTCGACAACCAGTCTTTAGAGGAAATTGAGAGAAGTGCTTACAGTGTTGGACAGGCTCAACGAGAACCTGCCAGGCCTCCTGTCAAGGGTTGAGAATCACAGTGTTGCAATCTCATTAAGTGAACAAGGTCTTTCAGTCAGAGCTCCAGAGAGTTCCAGAGAGCGTGGAGAGGAACATTGTGTTTTTATTTCTGTATGCCCTGATCTGTACGGCTTATTCCAAAAGAGGAAAGCAGATTGAGCAAGTGTATGCATAAAAATTAATTCCTCATAAAAGGTTTCATGGGCCTTCATTATTTCTTGTGCACAAGGCATCCCACTTATTTATGAAATGAACTTATCTGCAGCATTTATTACTCTTTTCTGTGTGCTCTTTGTCATTTCTTAATATCGGGCGGGCTTTACAGAAATGCCTTCTCATCACAAATCCTCTACTCCCCCTTGTATTCCTGCCTTTGCCAAAGAAGTGTTTATTTGTACAATGTTGTGTGGCACTATTACCAGTGGTTAAGGGGAAGTGTAGGAGGACATGGTAATCGACATATGGAACATAGTGAATAAGCAGTCCAGGTTTTCCAATTGCAGCAGGACATGTGTATCTAAACAACCTACAAATGTTAAACTGCCTGGTGCCTTAATGGTGTCATGTCCATAACCAGTACTCATTAATCTAAAGCAAGGTGTCTCAAATGCAGAGTGATGGGGTACGGTTGAGGAGTGGTCCGCGCTGTACAGAGCTGAGGGATGATTCATGTTTGCGGATGATCTGTAGGGCAGGCAGCTGGAGGTGTGAGGAAGCAGAAGGCAGCGCAGCGACCCTGCCACTGTATTTGGCTACCAGTGCTATTCTTTCACATTTATTTATCCCAGGAATGTAAAGTGTGGCCACACACACACACACACACACACACACACACACACTCACATTCGGGTGGAGTCGAGCATAAAACCTTTTTTTCAGTTTTAATGCTACCGACCAGGTCCACTGGAGCAGCTGACAAGGTCGGTTGTCTTGCTAAACGGCTCATTGTTTAAGAGAGGCTAGAGTGCTTCTCATTCACATCCCCCTCTAGATTTTCTGAGCTTGTTGAGCTTAGCTTGTACTTGGAGAATCTGAAACTATAGAAATAAAAACGAGAAATTCTCCACTTATGAATAAACAGTTCAAATATATTCCGATTCAATTGTCTGTAACGGCCGGGTTAGTTGTGAGCAAGCAGCTGCAACAATTGTCTCAGCATTTTAAATGAGTGCAAATGTGTGCCCCCTACTCTTAATCCCAAATTCATTAGTGCGGCTGCCTTTGTTTGTACATCATTGTGGCAGCGGTCAAATATTGTGATTGTGGAATAATGAGTCCACATTGTTGTGCCCTCAGCTGCCACAGTTTTCATCAGGACTGCTTCAAACTGTCAGCTCCCCAGAGACCAACAAAGCATTTTATTTATTTTTTTAAACTACACTACACATCATCCGCTGGAAACCTCAGACCACGATCTAACATTGTAAACTGTGTGTGTTTCACTTTCACGGCACATACGTTGTTTCCTTGAACAAAAGGAAGTATACTCATTATATTAAATAATCACAGTATCGTTACCGTTAAAGTATAAAACATGGGCTCAAATACGCCTTCGTGACATCACACCAGCACACTCAAAATGCATTTCAGTGAGACTGTTTAAAAAAGTGCCTTTTGTGCATGATCCGTTTGTCCACAAATGTAAAAGATCTTTTTTATTGAGACTTACATGTTTTGTGCCACATTAGAGACTCATTTAGAGACTATTGAACCCTCAGGTGTCATCAGCCCATGTTAGGCTGGCAACACTTTACAACATTGTTGACTGCTAGTGATGATGTATTGATTTTATTTTTCAAGTTCCACCTGTTATACTTGAAATGAATATATTGAATGTGATTACACAGAAGCAGTTACTCTCCAAAACTGAAAATAAAAGTGTCACACAGACTCTGGATTACATAACAAAAAGATCCTTTGTGTCTCTCTTTGTATTTGAGTGCCTGTTTGTGTGTTGTATTGACATTTTGAAGTCTGACAAGCTAGTTTAATTATAGAAGAGAGACAGGTGAAACACGACTTTTATCTGGTAAAAAAATGACATTCTCAGTTATGCACAAGATGTTCTGTCGGAAAACGCTCTTATGTAATGAGTCCTATCCAAACATCCAAGGAAACGTTTGTTCCAAAAGTAGGCCAGTAAAATAATTGCTCAGATGAATAAAGAGGAGAAGAAATAAGACCGGGAGAGGAAGGAATAAGTTAAGAGCAGGGGCTGATAACTTTGTTTGATATATACTCGAAATTATTAATAGATTTGAGTCTCGCCAATTCTCTGCCCTTTACCTATACTGGGACAGAATTCATTTAGCTTTAAACGTTTTGCACACCTACCCCCTCTCCTTTCTTTCGTGAACTCCAGGCTTGGTACTCCTCATTTTAACACGACAAACAATTAAACACGTTGTAAAGATGTTGTAAAACTAATAGCCTCGTGCATCTTGGACCAGTGAATCTGACAAGATGTGGATGGTGCTCAGCTGGGCAGAAAAAGGTCGGGTTTGCCGTGTGGACCGGGGAGGCTTCCACCAGAACACTACTCATCATGTCAGTAACCATGGTGATATAAAGTCGAGCTGTACAGAGGATTGATCTTTCTCTGAGCCGTCATCATTATCATCCAAATAAAACCCCTTCCCTAAGGCAACTCTCGCCTGTCGGACCCTTCACACTCTCAACCTGACAGTTTTCATCAACATTCATCAACATTTCTCTCTTTCTCTCTCTGACGCATTTTATCTTGTCCAAGTTATCATGTTATTACCAATATTAATATAATCAAGCATCGATTCTTTCTGATCCAAGTCAATATTGTTTGGTTTTTCTGTGTGGATGTTTGTAACCACCACAAGTTTCCTTTTCCCCTTCCAGACACCCCATTCAGAGAAGGTCAAGAGCGAGACCTGAAGGCGGCCTTGAAGGGGACAGATCCCTCCATCCCGTTGGTGTTTGTCAGTGGGAACCATGACCTTGGCAACACCCCCACCCCCAGCACAGTGCAGCAGTACTGCAGTGCTTGGGGGAACGATTATTTCAGCTTCTGGGTAAGCAGACACTTACCTAGACACTAGACGTAGCAGTTGTAGCAGTACGTTAACCTGTAAATGTTAGGTAAAGGTAGAACTACTTGGATGTATACGCCTTTTACACATTTCTACCCACTTGACCAAATCTTTAAGGCCTTGAACCTCCCTCAACTCCAGGGCCCTGCTCACCCGCTCACGTTGCCCATGAAGATAATTTGTGTAGCAGAAGTAGTTATTTTTTTGTAGCAATAAAAATGACAGAAATTACTACAGGGGGAAAAAACAATGTAAGTTGCTATTATTGAATGATGAATGATGTGTAGGTATCTAATATCTACAGCATCTCACTGTTTCTTCTTTCTCCTCTTGTCTCAGGTGGGTGGAGTCCTCTGCCTGGTTCTGAACTCCCAGTTGTTCTATGACGCCTCCGCCTGCCCTGAGCTGAAGGACGCCCAGGAGACGTGGCTGGAGGAGCAGCTGAGCAGAGCCTCCTCCTCAACGGTAGAATGGCATCAGTGGCAATACTTTGTTCTTATCGGATTTATGAAGACATTCAACTAGATAGTCTTTCTTTGCTGTTTCTGGGCGATTGGGTGATTGCTGCCATCTGCAGCCATTTGACAATTGAATTTTGTCTTTGGAGATCGGTAATACACCCATCCCTCACATCTGTCTCTGTTCAGGAACCCAGACCCAAACACATCTTGGTGTTCCAGCACATTCCTCTGTACCTAAAGAGCCCTGATGAGGAGGACGACTACTTCAACCTGCAGAGGGTTGTCAGACAAAATCTGCTGGACAGGTTCAAGAAGGCAGGTAGGACAGTCACAGCAGGGAGGTGAACGTTATCTGCTCGTGTGGACCAACTTACAGTATTTGCTTTTTAAAGCACTTCTATGACATACAGTATGTGTCTCTTCTAACTACTAGGTCTTTTCATTCCAGATTTGTGTATACGTTTGTTTGGCTACAAAGTTCTAACTTTGAGTTAGAAATCACAAAAGACATCAAGTTTTATTGTTTTAAAAGTCAAGCGGCTGCCTTTTCCCAAACCCTCAAATAGCAGCAGTATGTTCTATAAGGATGGATTTAGACCACTGTGAAGTGGTCTTAGATTTATTGTCTTAATACGTCTTAGCTGATACTCCTTTTAAACTTGTTAATTTCTAGCATATCTGAAGCACTGTTAAGATCCCAGCCCAAAGGATTAATATGCCATTAGCCAGAACCACGGGAGGAGCTCCTGGCACACACACACAACACAGGCATAATTGAATTAATTAATGCATTCACTCCTTATAAGAAGAATAATTCCATAATCACAATCCATTGTTCTAGGCTTATAAGAGACTGATACAAGGGTGTCGGGAAAGAGAAACTCTCACAAGGACAATACGACTTTAAGAAAGCAGTGACTGAACACAGACACACACTTCACAGTATCCGGCCAATCATGCATACGGACACCTGCCATGCTTCTCAATCATGCATCAAGGTGACGGGCGGGGGAGGGTGTTAATTTCATTATTCCAGCATGTATTTAACCATGTTGGCACGTTTTGGTCTGATGACCCTTCGCTCTCATAATTGATTGCTTTTCTAAGGGAACTCTAGTTAAGGATTTAAAGGGCATTCCATACAGGCTTTTTATATGTATTACTGTATGTGCACAACATGCTATGCGCTAGTGTCCTGTCTCATCCACACTCTTGTTCCCACTTCCTTCAGTTATAGATTTAGACTACATAGGGCATGTTCTGCGTGAACTATATACATGTACTGTACATGGTTATTAATAATTGATGACAGACGTGCTGCTTCTCGCTGTAAGGCTGCGTACTCGACATCACTTTCTCATATTGGTACATACATTTACGTTCAAGTACAACATGTGGTACTTTAAATTACTGCAAGAGAAAGGATGGGATTTTAGGCGCTCGATTTATCTGCAAGGCTTATTTTACTTATCACATTCATGTACCCTCTCTATCCTGTTCTATCCCATACATAACAATGGGCTCGTGGGGAAATGTCAAGCTGCCTCTCTTGAAGTGATCTGGACATTTCTGTCTCTGCTGCTCAGATGGGGGAATTTGTGTCCTCTCAATCAGTCTTAGAGACACTGACTGTGATAGTCACTGTGCTCTGTTTCAGTTCATGACAGAGTTTCCGACATTCAATTCAATTCAGTATCTTTGATGATCCCTTCATTGTTTGTCTCATCAGGTTAAACTGATTAATTTTTCAAATGTTTATAGTTTATAAAATACAGCCTGGCAGAGCTGCTAGCTTGGCTGCAGATTGTTATTTTTGTTATTTTTATATTTTTGGTTTTCAAGGAGTTGAGAGATGAGCTTCATCATATAATAATTATATAATTTCTATGTTTGGCAAAGTGTGTTGTTTGCCTTCCTGTCTGTGCGGCGAGGGGCTGTGTTTCCTCTCATCCATGGTAACTGATGTCTCTTCTGGACATTGGCTAGATTGGCTATGGTAATTTCTTCTCTCTTTGCGTTACATTATTCACGCATCATCTCCCTGACATGTCTGTCCTTACCACTGCACGATGTGCTCCTATACTCCCGTGATCATTACTGTCATTACAGTAAACGGCAGCAATGGTCTTACTGAGACTTACATTAAAGTAAGCAGTTGACGAGGATATGTCTGTGCAGCCAGCTCTCATATAAGTTTGCATAAATATAGCAATACCAGCAGTTGAAGGATTGCATGTCTACTGGGTAATAAGAATGTAGCTTCAAGATCCCTTAAAACACTGGAATGCGCTTTATGATACTATAAGAGGGTTTCTTTGTATCAATAACACATGGATTTAAAAAAAGAAAACCTTCAAGGATATTCTTCTTAGTTGGCTGCCTCAAAGTTCTTATTGGTTCTTATTTTAGTGAAGTGGAGCAGCAGCCTGGCAAGAACAAAGAGGTATAATTGGATGGCGTTTGCCATTCTTTGTTTAGTAATTCTAGCTCTACAGAAAGCAGCTTTAAAATGGAATCGCATCCAATCAACCCTCATAATTAAGTGCACACTGCTACATGTGACTGAGTTCTCCGACCACTCCAAAGGTGTCTTTTCGTGGTGTCAAGTTGACTTACAGCAGCTGCGGCTTTGCTCAGCATTTGTGAGGTTGGTCTGCAGCCCACCACCACTCCAGGGACATGTGATGGAAATAGAGAATATAGTCCCCTGCAGACAAAGAAATACATTTAAATGATTTTTCCTCACTGAGGTTTTTTTCATTTCCCCCCCTACTTCTTCTTCTCATAGGACGTGTATCTGGAGATGTTTGAGTAATTGTGTGCGCATGACTATTTTTGTGTGTGTTGCATATAAATCACTACGCAGCAGCTAATTTTCCTATGCATGATAAATTCTATAGTAAGTATCTATATGTTATCTCAGCAGCACAGCTGCACATGGGAAAGGTGGGACACCAATTAGTCTTTCTGTGGCTCATCAGAGCGAGCCATTCCACCCTGGGAACTGTTGACTGCATTCCAACTCATATTAATGATACACTGTCTCTGTGTGATGACCCCCTCTTGGGCAACTAAAGTATCATGCAATCCCTTTTTTAATTGCACAAGCAATTACTATGGTTTCTGATATGACAGTGATTTGCTTGATATTAAATCTTGCCTTTAATTGTGCACTTACACTCTGTATTTAATATCTTTTGAGTTTAAACCAAGCACCTGATTAGAAAAGGACATGTTTCAAATGCACAAATATGTTTGTCATTTGTTGATCGCTGTGGCCGTTATAAAAACCAGTAAACAAAACAACAAGACAAGTTGTTAAGTTACTTCTTTCGTGGTATTTACTACTTGGCCAAATACTTTTCAGTCAATACAGTACAGTCAGTTGGTTGGTAACAGTCACGCAAAGCCCTTAAGGAGGAAGTTCTTTACTATTATTATGGTTACATCTGTGCTGCCTCGTCACTGTCATACCCATAATCATAGTAAATAATGCTCTCGTTGGCTTTTAAGCCCCTACCTATGCCAATTTCTCAGTGCACAAATGCAACATCAGCCTGCATTTAGTTACTGCAAGCAGAGGAAGAGAGGCACGCAATAATTGTAGGTTGCTTGCTCATTGAGGATGTTGAATTTAGAAAGAACAGGTTTTTACACACATCCAGAGTCTCTTCAGAGAAGATTGAATTCCTGTTGCTGGGAACCGGTGTCTCCTTTCCGGGAGGCGAGTGGAGTAGCAGAAGTCCCAGCAGTGCTCTCAGCCTCTCCTCTCCTCATAGATGGTAGTACTGTAATTAGATTTCTTTGCCCCCCCCCCCCTTCTCCTCCTCCTCCTCCTCGTCCTCCTCCTCCAAGGTTTTTATACTACATTCAGGATACCTTCAGCACACATGCAAACAAGGGCGAATGAACACACGCTCAGATATACAGACAGATGCACACTTCAGTGCTGCCTGTAAACCCTGTTTATGTGTAGAAAGAAAGCTGAGCTGCAGCGGAGAAATTCACTGGAATTCCCAACATTGCCAGCGGCTGTAGAGTTGTACATACAGTAGCTAATTAGAGGCGAAGATAAGCCGTGTGCTGCTCCGCATAGTCTCCTCGTCTTTCCTTCTTTGTCTCTCGCTCTTTCTCTCTCTCTCTTGCCGCTAGTTGTCTTTATCAGCAAGGGTCCCACTCTGTTCAAAAGCGAAGACACATTTATCAGCCGCTGGGGATTTGATAAGAGGCCACAGTTAAGCCTTTAACCCCATTGTTTTAATGATGAGGCTGAATAATGCTTTTGCTTTTTCGGTATGTCGCTCTCTTATTCTGTCTTTTTCTTTGTCTCTCTCTTTCTTCCGCAACCAAAAGTGGGTGGGTGGTTGGTGGGGCAACTTACTGGGCTTTCAGACGGAGTAGGGGCTTGTTGTTTCACCCATGAGATGTTAGATCCGGGAAGGCCGCTGGGACTAATAGATTCATGAGTTTGAAGGCATGTCAGACGATGAAACGGTGCAGAGTAGTTTATAATCCTGTCAGGATGTATTTTACAACTCTAGAAGGTTATCAGGTGGGTTGTCACCCCAGTTGTGTCATCGCAGCGAAATGAATGAGCCTGTGTTTATTCACACGGTCTAAACACGGCCTTAGTGTACTGACCCATCTTATCCTCCTGCTTAAAAGAATCAGGGCTGTTTGAGTGGGCAATGTGTTTCTCAACTCTGGGATCTTCCTTTACTGTTATATTGATTGAACTGTTGATGAAGGTCTCGCCTCGTTTCCAAATCCATCGCATTACCCTTCCGCAGCAAGTTGAAAGTCATTTAGATTTAATGGGTATCCGTAGATGCATATTACTACATTGCTCTTTTTTTTATGTGCTTTCTTCCCAAGATTTTCACAAAACCTGGGATTGATTGTCTAATCGTTATTTTAAGATCAGATCTCTGCTGATTTTCATCCAACCCTTGCTAATATGTAACGCTGTAGTTACTGTGTTACGTTTTTGAGGATTTACAACATTATTTAACAATATTTATGCCACAGTTTGTATTTATTCAGCCAAAAATACTGTGATAATTCACTCCTAATGCTAAAAATGTTGCAGATAAAGAGAGAGGGTGTTTGAGGGTTCAGCCTCACTCCTACGCCCCTTTACACCTGGGATATCTCAACAGTTTTGCACTTGGAGAAACATAAGGATCATAGCTTGGTGAATTCAGGATGATTAGGTACCATGTTGTGTACCAAATGGCCAAAAGGCACGCATGCTCTCTGAGAGATAGATGCCATGCTGAGTACATTCATTTTCCAGCTCTCTTTGTGATATCGTGCAAATATGTGTGAGTGTGTGTAACTGGAGGACACGGGAAGGGGACGCTGCGTGGTGACTGATGGCTGAGAGTGATTAATGGGGAACTGGGGCTGCACGATGCCTCACAACGCTACATAATTTTGTATCCCTCTGTCATGCAAATTATCAACAGCCACCTTTTCATGATGAATTATTTCCCAGACCTGTGCTCTTTAATGACAACCACCCTTCAATACAAGCGCACGCGTTGCATGTTCACTCCCACGCAGCCCTTTCTCCCAGATGTGCAGATGACAGCCGTGTGTTCAGAACTGCATTGAGAGTTTGTGTTGAAGAGAGGAGGTTTGAAGGTAATCACTGACAGGGGGAGGTTCAGTGGCAAAGACAGAAACTTAGGTCGAAATTAGCAAATCCAATCAGTGACCAAGAGATGAAAAGGGGGAAGGGAAGGGCTGATTGAAGGAAGAAACACAAACATCATTAGATGTTGACAGATTTTTTTTTACTTCCTTTATTCCTTTATTTTGTGGTCTACATCAGCCACCAATATTAGCATTTAAATAGTAAAGGTGTTATGCAGAATATTCAAACACATCCACCAATTAAAGGTTGGGTAGGCAGCTTTTTGTTTTTTTACTATACTACTAACCCAACATATTGTAAATGAAGTGGTCTGAGAGCAAACCTCTACTTCAGATTGAGCCAATCACAAGTTATTTCAGAGAGGCTTTGCGTCCTATTGGCTGTTCTACAAATGCAGACGCACGTACACGTCCCTTCAGATGGTGAAATCCTGATTTCAGTAATCCTGAAACTTGTGATCGATTTCCAATACCTCCTTTGCCTGCAGCGGCGTATAGTGCAGAACATGTCCCGGCTCCACGCGGAGCTCGGGGTCATTATCGACAAGCCAAAGAGGCTTATTGACAACCACTGGGGAATGACTTCTGACGGGGGACAGCCTGCGCGGTGTAGTAGCCTCTCCTCCCGCTGCTGCGTTGGAAAGGGGGCGTGTTTGAGACGACAAGTCGCTGGCGAGAGAGGCCGGGGTCTCGGTGAGGCTCACGGCGTGGAGGGTGAGCCCTGCGAGGGATGAGGTTTCACAGGGCGAGTGATTCCTCCGGTGAGAGGGGCTTGGCGGTAGTGATACGAGGCAGCAGAGAGAGGGGTGGAAGGTTTTGCGTAGGTTTGGCCGACCCCAGCTTTATGGCGAATGTTGCTCAAATGACAGCAGCATATAAAATCCCCAATATAAACAAAATCCAGTTGCATATTGGAGGGAGCTCCCCTCTCCTTTCTGTGCATTTTTCTGCAACCCTGACCACAATTCAATTTGACTCTGGGTAATTTTCCTCCATTAGCATTCAATATGTTTTCATCACTCTGACTGATTACTCTGACTATTTTCTGAGCGCTCCGACACCCCCCACCCCCCCTACAATCCCCACCTCTCCCTCCTCCCCATCCTGCCTGTCAAAGCAAAGGCCAGTCCCTCAGATGGGAGTCTTTATCACAAAGAAAAGCACAAAAGAAGCAGCACTGTTTCAAGGCTGAAAGGTAAATGGAATTTCCGCAGAGACCGAGACAAGTCGTTGAATTATCGTCACAGAAAGTGCACGTTTTCGCGAGGGCACCCACTCGGCAGGAACAGGGAAAGGAAAGAATGCAGCAAAGCAACAGAAAACGGGTTGAAATTGGACTTAACAGTCCGCTACTGTATACGATACTGCTATTTAACACTCTCTGAACACGTACTGTGCCTCCCGACTGCGTTCAGCGCAGTGTGTAAAGCAAGACACATTCACTTAGCATGGTCCATTCTCTGTATGGCTGAATGTGTTCAGTATGGAAGGAGAAGGATTTTATTCTTTATATAAATCAAAGGCTAAAGCCATGGCACTGACAATACCACAGTTAAGGGTTTAAGTCCCACCAGGCCACCCACGCTGATTGTACTGCAAGGCACTTGGGATAAGAAAGTACAGAACGCGAGGTGTGTGCTGCTTTGATTGGAGTGAAGCGGAGCGAGTTGTTTATCATATGTCGTCATTGTCAAAATCAAGGCCATTTTTCCAGAAGGGGGCCAGCTATCATTATCTTGGAGGGAGTGGTAGCCCACAGTAGCGCATCCAAGTCTGCAAGCTCTCAAGTTTTTATTCCAGCAGGGAACAACAGCAGCTGTTCACACTTACGAGTTGCCTTTTCTGTTTGACACGGCGTGAGATCAGCTGCCGTGGTGTTTCATGAGAAAGAGAACTTACAGATCGCCGGTCCTTTAATTGCCGAGTGTTCGAATAACAATGAGGGGACAGTTTTGCCATTGAAATCCAAGAACAGTGGAGTGAATTAGTGACTTAGTGCCCTTACTCAACAGCAACCGCCAAGGTTCAGAGCATTTACAATCCTTTAGTGGAACTACTTGCTGGCAGACAACAGCTACCAAGTCCCAATGAAGCAACGTTTCCAGGTTATGTCATGCGTTTTGCCATCATGAAGTAAGTTTCAAACGTTTCAAAAGGTCCTTTTTTAGCCACATTAGCTAAAACTTGCTCTGTCAGCCTGCTGACATGCTAAGATTTAGCTCACACTCAAGCACTACTGTGGCTACGTACAGCCTCACAGAGCTGCTAGCATGGCTGTAGACTCTTAGTGGTGGTTCTGCTGCCACACGCACCCCCCAACAAGTTTTTTTGTGGTTACCCATGGCATGGGGTAAACAGTGTCACCTTTCTTGGAGAGCATACAGGCTTGAGTGCCTTTAGCAGACATCCTCTTCATTAAACCTAAGTAGTGCCTGACGTACGTTCAACACAAGCCAGGACGAGGGTTGCCAGTGTGGGTTATCCCCCATCACTGTATTGGTCTAAAAGAAGTAAATCAGTAATAATCTCGTCTAATCTAGTCTTTGAAACAATGCTAGGGTATTTTGGGGTTTTGAATTGTTTTTTAGATTTTCATTTGGTGTATTTTTCAGTTCCATGCAGGCAATTTCAGCCTCTTGTGCTTTCCCGCATTTATTTTCTGCCAGACAATTTCAGAGGTCAGTTTCATGTTCTGACTGAATTGCAACGGGGACAGCTTTCTTTATTCTATTTTTTTCTTCTTCAATTGTTTATCTTTTATTCATACAGACAATCTTTTGGAGATTGGAAATACTTTTCTTTCTCACAACTTTCCTCTCAGAGACAAGGAGGTGGAGTGGTTTGACTTCTAAAGTCTGCGTACCGAGGTCGCTCTGAAAGAGACGTGCTCAAATGAATTCAAGTCAGGGTGCTGTCTCTGGGCCTATTTTCTATGAAATCGTTTTTTGCTCCGTAAGAAGCCAGTGGAACAAGCCAGCGGAGCGAGCTGATTCATTTCCGCGACATTCAAATTGAACTTGATATGTTTTATATTCTGATGTGTTTTTCAATGACAATGTTCAGATCTTTTTTTCATGTCACTTTTTTCCCCCCACTTTCACTTTTTCACGCTCTGTTTTATGATGTCCGTTTTTCGGTTTTAACTCTGTCACTGTTTTGGCGTGGAGAGGAAGGATTTGAGGGGAGGGGCCAGGAGAGCGTGATTGACGTATAACCTGCACACTAAGGAGACAACGTCACGCTTCACAGTGCCTCATACTGTAGGTGTTCTAAATGAAATGCTCAGTGGGGCCCTTTGTGACTTTTTTCTTTAATTCTTAAAGCTGTGACCAACCAACGTACAGCACAACCCCGCTATATGGACGCATCACAAATATGTCACATACATATGGGGGAAGCTCTCCGCTGCTGCGTGGTGGTGTCGTCTAGTGTGCGTGTGTGGGACGCGGATCATCAGAGACGTGGTGACAAAACACACTAACACGTGTATACATATGCACGTTTACACACTCCCACACACTTTATTTGGCGGCATGATTAATCACGGCATCTTTGGGAGTTTTAGAGGAGGTTCAGAAAAATTATATCAGCTTCAAAGCGATTTTCTTTTTTTTCTGCTGGTTTATTCGTCATTATTATTACAGGATTAATTCCTGTCTATCACTTCTTTACTATTGCTGTCTTAGCGTCTTCCTCCCACCACCTCGTCTCTCTGAGGTGACAAAGAAGTCGCAGCCCTCATTTGGATACTGTAACAAATCCAACGTTTCCACAATCCGCGTCGCTGACTGAGTCATCAGGTGATCCCATCAAACATGTTCCCAGGTTCACACTTCTGTTGCGGCTTTGCTTTGTTTTCTTTTGCAGGGTCTGAATAACTGTAGATGATCTGTGTAATTCCTCGTGGGACACATAAAAACACTTAGCTGCCTGTCAACATAGAGAACCCAGAACACACACATACAGAATAATGAGTACGTGCTCTGGCCTAGAGGCTTAGAGGGCATTTGTGGCCTTTCGTCCCCTCATCCAGAAACAACATGGAGGTCCACAAACACACGTACACACTAGACGCCGTTGAGCCCGGCCAGTTATTCAGTCACCTAGAACAGTGGCAAGGTTATAGGAAAGGCTATTATTCCAAACAGATTCATGAAATGCATGGTCCACAATGATATAGCTGCAGGCCCATCCAGTCCCAGGTGGGTGGGCCTTCACAATGTGCTGCCCCAGGTATTGATTGTAAATGAATTTGGCCCAGGCGTACACACATACCGGTCTAAATCATCAGTTTCCATCTATGACGGATTCATTATTTAATGGTCCAGCATGGGCAACCGCTGTCCTCACATAGCTCCGAATATGAATATAAATTTGGGTCACATTTGTATTCTGGTGCTGTTTTGTGTAAACGTGGTGGACGTGATGATTCGGGGCAATTTCAGGGCGCGGACATCGAGGTAGCATCGGCAGTGGATACGTTCGAGTTTTTCGGGGGATCTTCCTTGTCTATGTCGTGCGGACGTCTCGTGCGCGGACTGCAATTCATCCTCTTTTGTTGCCAGTTTTCTCTTTTTTCTTTTTATTGGCTGGGTGTCAACACCCGTTAGAAAATACAGCCGCACGTTTTACCTGCGAAGCTAATTTCAGAATCAAGTCCCCTCAACTGCACACGCATGCACATTTGAGCACACTCGACACATGTATTTTATTACTATACTTTCAAGGATTTCAAATGCCGTTATAACCGTAACCTTAACATAACCACTCCCAACCTTGTGTTTACCTCTTGCTCAAGTGAAAATTACACCAACTTGCCAGAAAGTGAAATTGGTTCTCCCAAAACAGAACAAATTCCCCCAGTCAGACAAATACTACCTTCACACACAGCAAAACAACTCATTTTGCAGCCCTCATTCAGAGCGAGGCTTGTTTGGCTTGCCATTTTAAGTGTGCAGTCATTTCAACTGTAGTGACACGGCGTCGGCGCCGCAGGGCCGAGCCGTACCCTCGCCATTCTATTAATGGTGTCGTTTGTAATTGAAAATAAATTGAAAATCGTGGCTCCCCTAATGAAAGTTCCCCAGGTTTACAAAATATGCTACAAGTGGGAGGCTCCCCGTAGTGTTCTCTGTCTTTCTATTCCTCCCTCCATTTCTGTACTTTTTAGTTTCCCTGTTCTTGTCTTTTTCCTCCCTACCTGTCTTTCTTTTTTTCTTCCTTCTTGTCTCCCTCCATCTCTCCTTTCTTATTTCTCTGTTCTTCTCTTCCCCCTTTCTTTCTTCACTCCTTCCTTCTCTTTCCTCTCTCCTTTCCTATTTCTCAGTTTGTATCTTTTTGATGTATGTATATGCTGAACAGCGCACATTTAAAATAATGATATTATGCAAACTAATAACGTGAGCAGCTGTGTGACTATATATACAGCTGAGCAGCAGGTTCTTGTTTTAAAAACACACCAAAGGCTGTAATGACGTATTTAAAGCCAGATATCCCCGTGTGGAATAATTATTGAGTCACAAGTGTTGACCACTAACCCTGTCTAGCCCTTGTAGACTTATTTTGGTCATTTTGTGCTATGGGGTGTTAATAATTGTACATGCTGCACCTTTATTTGGAATACCGGAGGGGTCAGACGTGGTGTGAATTGCATGGCATTCTAAAGAGCACGATGCCTAATCATAGTAATATCCCAGTTTAGATCTGATGACGGATGCAGAGACAAACTAAGTCAGGCCACTGAAAAACAAATTCCCCTATTTAATGCTTGGATTCGTGTAGCTTATTTGTTAATGCGCCATATTCAGCGCTCTCACACCTCTCTCATCGCCACAGGGGTGAAAGCAGTCTTCTCCGGCCATTATCACCGAAACGCCGGCGGTTGCCACGACGGCCTGGACATGGTCGTGAGCTCGGCCATCGGCTGCCAGCTCGGCGAAGACACCCACGGCATCAGGGTGGTGGTAGTGACTGCCGATGGTGTCGTCCATCGCTACTACGGCCTGGAGCAGCTGAGGGCGCAAGGCGTGGACGAGGACCTCAGGAAGCTCCTGCAGGCCTGAGGGCCAGAGTCGGGAAAATCTGGATTGTCAACAACAACGAGATGGTTTTTTGTTTAGTTTTGATCATACATATTTGAGCCCCTGTTCTTCCAGGAACACAACAAGGTTTTCAGAGACTGACACGTTGGTCAACTCATGTCAGCAGATGAGAATGTGAGATAATAAAATCTTTCGTAAGATGTGTCCATAGTCATTTGCTCTAATGCTTATGATCCACCAGGGACACATTCTCATCGGAAATGGGTAAGCTCACCAATGGCCCCAAAAAAAAAAAAATTCCACACAATCCACACAAAGATCACTGAATGTCGTCTGAAACTAGTGGTTCTTTTGTGGAGAAGCACAGCCTTTCTGCACAGGAGGAGACTCCCAGCCACTCTGTACGTGCAGTGTAAATGTTAAAACGCAATACGCTGTAGTAAACTCAGATGTTGTCTCTAGGTGTATCCAGACGTTTCCATCGTTAAAGGACGATTCCACCCTAAAATGATGAAACATCATTCAGAACACCAACAGCAGGTGGGAATGAAAGGCAGCTGCAGGGCTTGTTGGTAAATTCCCTTTAGGAATGTTGTTTATTAAAGGCTGTTGAAAAGCAGTATGGGAGATGTAGGAAATCACTAAGGTCTATAAAGACACATTTCAGCTCCTCGTCCTAAAGTGCCGCAGGTTAACGTTAATGTAACTGTGTTGCAACATTAAAGGGTGGAATTTTCCATTGATGATTTTTAACTAATCCAGCTGTTGTAGCTATTTCTACTACGTTTGCTACGTTGCTGCAGGCTAATGCCTTGCTGGCCATCCTATGCAAGCATTTCACATCACCATATTGCACGTGCGCTTTTTAATGTTTAAGGTGGTGTGTTGTTTGACTGACCTGGAAGATGTGAAGTTAACTGCTGACCTCTGATCAGACTTTGAGCTGTCTGTGTCTGTGTTTATAGCCCCTTACACTGCCGTGCAAAGAAAAGACGACTATTTAGAGTAAAACTGACATAAACTTTTTAAATTTTACTTCCCAGCAGTCAGTATACTGTTTAACATAGTCTTTGAATGTGTGTTGACATGAGGGAATATTCTTATTCCATTTTAATTATAACAAAAATGACAATCTTGTTTTTGATCCTTAGGAATTCAGTCTGGGGGTGATAAGATATGTAAAGCTTATCTACTGCATCAACAAAAAACAAAAAAATCAATGTCTTGGGACTAACCTCCACCACGAACACGCTGCTTTTCCTGTGGCTGTTTCCCAATAAAAGCCAGACAAACACTTAAAGTGAAGCATCAGCAGCAGGAACTGCTCCGTTTGCAGTAGCAGTAACTTAATACAGCTCTGATATGGAACGAAGTAAACAGTGAGGCTGATATGAGTCATCTAAAATTATAAACAGTAACACTGAATTACATACACGATGATTTCATTTCGCGTGAAGGGAATTTAAAGACTGTGTGGGAATGGCGGACCCTGTCACTTACAAGAAAATCTATTGTGTAAAGAGGTAATTACACAATGTAAAGACATAAAATGGCTATTGCAGAAAAAATGGGACCATTGATTTCATGGAAACCTCAAGGGATTATAACTTAAATGTGTTTTTTCTTTGTTGGATAGTATAGCAGATCTTACTTGTGCCCAAATAAACCCATTACTCCGGCATTATACCCAGTGCAGATAAATTACAGCGGCGTGTCACAAAACCCATTTAGTTTTTTCTAGTAACTTGTTTATGAAAGCGTAGATCAAACTGACTGGTCTCCCCTCACTGTGATGTTTTTGTGATGAAAATATTTCATAATTGCATCAGAGTTTAAATCCAATTTTATGACGCAACACTTTGCATTTAAATCACACGTAATCGGTTGGATCTGTCTTGGGATCGCCGCTGTGAACTCTGCAAACACGGAAGTGCTCGGTGGCGGTGAACAAAATGACTAAAGTGTGATTGTGTTGTTAAATGACAAACCATAAAGGACTGGCTGCCGGGCTGATTAGACCTGATGTGATCGGCCGGTGATTAATGGGGGGAGGAGCACAGTATTTCCTGACGGTTTAGTCGAAGCTGAAACAACCTCACACTGTAGCAGCCTTCTAGCTGCAGGCTTATTTGGAAGCTCACAGTCCCGAAATTGTCTTTAAAATGGACATTACTGCAACAAAACGACTTTCTCTGTGAGCCCTAAATGACTCGACTCAATTATACTTTCCACACACACACACACACACACAGACTCTCACACTCACCCTGCCCGACTGGGAATTTAAGAGAGTTGTCATGGTAACCATTTAGCAACACATCTGTGTGTCTCGGAGAGAGATTGCGAGTGTTGGAGGGAAAGTGTGCATACTCCTCGTCTGTGTGTGTGTGTGTGTGTGTGTGTGTGTGTGTCCGTCCGTGGTCTGGTGGGTAGTGTAGGTGATTTTCCATCAGCGACGCGATCACTGACCTCATTTCACACTGACAGATTCTGTCTCTTTTCCAAAAAGTAAGCATGTGATGGAGGGAGGAGAGGGCGTCTGAGAGGAATGGATAATGAGTGTGATGTGTGAAAGACGACCCAGTCTATCTCCTTCATTTCCTGTTTGAGAAGGAACCTTATGTCCATATCTAATTTTATATCCTCGTGGTAGCAGGGCTCAATCACATTGTTCTTTATCTTTTTGTGTGCATGAGTGGGACTTTGTTTTAGAGCACTTTTGTTCTATGAATTGGGGACTTTGACTGGTTCCTGTGTTGAATTCTAATGAATGACCGTACTGAACACCACGACTGTGACTATGATTGGTTGTATTTTTATAATAAATGTTGATTTTATCTAATGATTGCAGGGTGTTACTGTGTTTATTATAGTCTGTTAGTCATTCTTAGTACTTTAAAAGCTACACAAACAACTTTGGATGCAGGTGTTTCTAAACAGTAGTGGCACATAACTCATATTGTCTGGAAACGTTTTAAACTTTACTACTCAGAAATCAGCACACCTGCTTTCCCTCGCCACCTTTATGAAATGCTCCTCAGGGTGAATCACAGTCGATCCGTGTTTTCTGGATGTACACTGATCAAATTAGTGGCTTTCTGTCTCAGTTTGTTTTAGTATTCATGTGACACAGTTTGTGTGTAGCCTCTTCAGAAAGCAGAAACATGTCTGGCTCCAGAAAACGCCTCCTCGATTCAGTTTGAAACGATGATGCCGACATGCGTCCATCGTTTCAAGTTCGGCCTCTCTAAACTTTTGTCCGTCAGTACAGACGCGCATCTGGAAGGAGAGGTGTCATCAGCTCTGCAGAACAAACGGCAGGAACAGACCATGGAAAACACACCAAACCGCTGAGGCTGCTGATAAGATGTGGCATTTTAACATAAAACTATCATCACGCTCATCTTCAATTAAATCCAACTCACGCTCTGCATATTGTATTCATATTTTTCCACTCTCCCTGTGTTAAATTCGAGATTAGCTGACTCCAGCGCAGCCGGTGGGGAGTGAGCAGGTGGGGATCGCTTGCTCGAGGACTCTACAGTCGAACAAATGGCTGTTATTGGACACAACAGCACATATTGAATGTGCTACCGACTGCATACAGGACGGTAATTCATTCACTAACCCCCACACACCAGGGCACATGTACTTTTAAGCCATACTGCTCTGAAATTGAGGTATAGTCCCTTAACTGCTGCAAAATTGTGATGATTTGTAAAAATCACCATCCCTGTCATTTCTTTGAAAGAACACGAAGGCTCATTTTAGGGGCAAGTGGTTAAAAAAAAAATGTCCTCGCAGCTTTCTGGACAGACTTTAGGTCAGCCACGTGGCCTTTGCTCTCTGCTCCGTTCCTGCAGGAGATTTATTCTGCTGTGACAGATGAAAGCTAGTTCCTGTTTATTGATCCAAAGCGCTGTCGCGGTGTCCCCCAGTGAGTGATCGCACGCAGAAAAATAGAGATGTAAGCGCAGACACACGTACAGGAACGGAAACACACTACACACACACACAAAAGACACAAATCTCTCTGCTACACTTTCATCGGGATGTAAAATCCACAATACTGATGTGTTTCCTCAGTGAAGTGCACACTTCAAGTGCATGTGGGGGGGCTCGGGTCACAGGTCACCTGCTTTTGAACGTACATGAGAGGACTATGCATAGCCTGAAAGCATGAGGGGGATGTAAACATTTCAGAAAGTGAGCCCGGTAAATCACCAGAGAGACTAAAGGAGCATATTTTATGGTGTTTTGTTCCTAATGGAATCTAAGAAGAAATCATTACATGGTGGCAAGATCAATTTGGCCGTCAGATATTTTTGGCTCCGTGTTGTTAGCTGTGTGAGCGGGTTTCTGAGGAAACCTACAAGACATACTCTAGGTGAAGCAACCAGTTTAAAAAGCTAGGACTGCCATGAAGAACTCCACTATTCATCCAAGGTACATCAAAGTTTTCAAACTCAAAGTAATGACAGCTGAGGCAGTTAAATTACATGCTCCGTGAGTTAGAGCTCCCATTCCTATTGCTGGAATAGAGAAAGTCATTTCACAACACAAATCTTCTGCAGTATAATGCCCCAGGACTTAAATCCACTTTTGTTTGGTCGACTCAAATGACTTCATGTTGGAGTCAAGGGAAGGCAAGTGTATATGTATAGCACCTTTCAACAACAAGGCACTCCAAAGTGCTTTACATGAGACATAAAAGGCATTACGACAAGAAACACATGGCACTATAAAAGGCATGTTTAAGTAGGTTTTAAAAGAGTAAAATTGAATAGAAGATAAAAAATAAGCTTAAATAGAATAAAACAGGAGAATAAATTAGAGTGAAGTACAGGATATGAATTATAAATGAGTAGTCTCAAATTGAATTTAATAAAATGCTGATTTAAAAGAACTGAGAGTTGGAGCAGACGTTCAGTTTTCAGTTGGTTCCAGGTGTTAGAGAAGGACTAGATTGTATTTTTTATATTGTAAATTCAAAATGCAAAGTGTCTCTGTATAGATGTCACACAGAACCCGGAGATTTGTTTTTCACCCCCTGCGTTCAGCTTTTTGTCACTCTTCTTTATTCAGTTTTACCAGCGTGGCATTCCTCCGCAGCGCCCTTTCCTTCCCGGAGACTACCTTTTTTATCTTAATGGGGGCAGTGGCATCAATAACATTTGTAATTTTAAAACTGCCATTATCTACAAGATCATTGACTGAGACCCAAGAGACGGCAGGTGTGGAGGACAAAAGCCTGGATGAATAATCCACTGGTGTTTTCAGCGTTATGTGATTCACCCTGATTGAACATTTGTGTACAGATGGTGGACAGCAGTTCAGCAAAGTCATCAATAAAGTCTGCCTATAAATGCTTTCAAATTCAGTTCAACAAGACTGATTCAATTGACAAACTTATTCAAAACGAGCAAAATTCCCATAAGACACCTGCTTGCATTGGAAAGCCTCCTTCCTTATGCACTCTAGCTTTGCTCATAAAACTGAAGACGGTGGCGGTTTACGCAAGAAGAACTGCTGCAATGTTATCTTGGTCTAATCATCAGTTAAGAACATAAAAATGCTTGATAATTAAATCATTAATTAAAAAAGATTTTCCTGCCAAATACCTGACGTCTACAAGGACTTGCAGGAAATGAGAGATCTGGGGTGTAAACAATGTCACCACTGAGAGCTTTATCGAAAAGATACAAACTGAGAACTGCTTTCAAAACGGATTTGTGCAGTCGTGGCATAAATCCTGATGCTTCTGTTATATGATTATCAGCTTAAGTAGAAGGGTTTACTTGAACTGGATGTCCGGTAACGGCTGCTCTACACAAAATACACAATATAGCAATAACAAGTTGCAATCATCAGGTTGTCAAACTAACATTGTAAGTTTGTCTTTATTTAATCTTTATTCAGACATATTATGTTACAAACATGGATTACAAAGATTCCACTGCATGAAAATGTTCAAATTCCACAGTTTGAAGTGAAGTAAAGAATACAAAAGAAGTTCTCAAAAGGATAAGCCAAGAGCATGCACACACACTCTGCCAGGCTCCAGTACCACCAACCCCTTCATTTCGCCACGCAGTCCACAGGTGTTGAGGGGAGGCAAATGAAAGTTGGCGTATCCAATCGTGGCCTGACGTCAGGGCGCCACCCCTCTTGGTATTGAGCCCGCTGACAGAGCGAGCCATCTGGGCAGCAGAGAGCCAGTGACAGGCACCATCCATCCCTGCGCCCTGCCCTCTGGGCCTGCAGCCAGCGAGACAGACTGGGAGAGCTGGCGGGGATCAGCGCTCACTCGCTTACCAAGCTGGAGCATGTTTTGATGATTCTAGCATTCAGTGGGGTCAAAAATGTGCATGATTCACTGTATTTAATGCAACGTGTTGGTTTCAGCCACGTAGTCTGACTGGTCACAGATGTATCCCAACTGTTGCATTAAGGTCACAAATAATCCTTGATATGTTCACATAAATATGTATTTCTGTCTATTACCTGATGATATAAAATAGTTTGAATTTCTCTATAAACTTTTTAATTGACCCATGATCACTAAATTAAATACAAAACACCTTAAAACATGCTAACCAAATACACAACACATTTCTTCTGTTTTTTTCTGGGGGGGGGTTTAATCTCCTCATCAAACCCAACAATCGCAGCAATAAACGCCTGGGGGAGACACTGCTGGTGGAGGGGTGAAGCTGCAATGACAGCAAAGACACGTAACATGTAAAAGTGTTCAAATACCCTTCGGCTAAGTTAATCATGGTTGGCAGGAAAGCATTTTGCGCGTAACTTAGTGAGTCCTCAGTGGGCCAACAAAAAAAGAGAATGATAATGTATAGTGTACAATAACCTGAACATAAGGCAACGAGACAAAGTAATTCTTCTGAAAAACATGTTCATATTTGGTTCATAAAACTCTTCAAAGATTTTAGTAGTAGACATGTATGACTTCGACAGGCCTCCGTCATTACTGTGCAGAAACCCTCATCTGTTCCTGAGCCGTGTTCTCTCTGTCTGTTGTTTAAGCAGACAAAGTGGTGGATGTGCTGAGGATTTTTTGTTGTTGTTTTTTTTCCGTTCACTTAGTCAGATATGGAACAGAAGGCTCTCTGTGACATTTACCCACAATACTGTTCTTCACACCACCACCGACTGGACTCCCACTCTCTCAAAGTGAAGATGGAAGATTGTTTCAACAGTTTGTTTGGACATAGCACACAACCTCCCCAACAACTAGCCACCTGCTGACTAAAAATGGCAGAATGCTGTTATTTACCAGCGCACAGGATGTGAATGTAGTGGCTGAGAGGCGGAGAGAGACAGGAGTGGTTCATCAGGACAACAAGGAGCACCTGTGCCCACCTAGCTACACATCACTGTGGGTTTGTGTGTTTCACTACGTGTGAAAATGAAAAGCTATGTTTGTGAGGAAGTGGCCAGGACAGTAGTGCCTGAGTTGTATTAGTATAAACTGCTGGATTACTCCCTAAATTGAGAAACATCGATGATAACTGCTGCACAATGAGGGCTGTACTCAATGTACATCATACGCATCATAACACAGAAATATTTTGACTCTATACAACTAATGTTGCGCCAGTATACAATAGTTTTGCGTAATTTGTTACCATCTGAGGTGTAAACTTGACATGGTCTCCTATGATTCCTGTGATCACAACACCACAGTTATATGTTAAAGTTAGCTCAGTTGCTAGGATGGCCCCCTACTGAGGAGCTATTGGAGCCATGTATTTAAATTAAGATGAACAATGGAAGCTTTTAGAAGGTTAATTCTGCTCATTCATAGCTGCAAGTTGCTCGTGTTCCGTAGGTATAAGCCTGAAACCATTTGCTAAAAGCTGTGTTCTAGTTTCATAAAGAGAAATACACTGTGGTTTCCATTAGGCTTAGAATAATGTGATCAAACCACTATTTGAATTATAAAATGGCTCAATCAGGCTACTGCCTATTGGTTCAAATGGCATTTTACTTGCGAGATGTTTGGCAGAATTTTACATGGCTTATTTTGTCTCCATGGTCCCAGATGACAGTGTTGTGCTATTTAACATGCTGAATGTCAACATAATCATTTGGACTATAGGAACTATGCACTGAGAAGAAAAATGGGTAGTCTCTCCCAGTGGAATTAGCAGTTCGCAATATAACTTTGGAAATTATTAAAATATTCTGCTGCTTTAGACCTTTAAAAAACTTGAAGTCACCCCCAATTACTCATTCAGAGTAACAATGTTATGTTATAATGTGACATCTCCCATGAGGACCTGTGATTGTATCTATATGGTTAAAGGAAATGCCCTTTTTAATTGCCACTGCCACATCTCATGCTTCAGCTGTGTGACATAGCAGTGGCACCTTCAGACAGCAGTTCGAGACGGCTGCAGCACAATTATCATCTCTGATCCCAGTGCATGTTCTATGTTCTATGTTTGTTCTAAAAACAAAAGCAATTAAGATCACGAACATATTTGTCCCTTAGTCCCAGAAGAAGTGTTGCATCATTAGCCAGACACAACATGTTACTGCCTTCTTTCTGTCTTTTCGCTGCCACAGCAGAGTAAGGTATTTTTCACATCATGTGATAGTTGGAATATGCCCACTGAGTAAAAAAGTTCAGAGGTTTCCTGCAGGCCAATGCTAACCAACTTAAAGTTTCTTTTAGCCAGCAGTGCAATTTGTAGTGTGGCGTAGCGGCCATTTCCCACTGTCATCACAACACTCTCCCCTCACCGCTGCGTCGCTTCTATAAGACCCCCAAGGAGCAGCAGAGTGTAACAGCTGAATAGAAGGGAACACATTTCTAAACCGCCTGCCATCTCCTGAGAGGAGACTGCGCACACATTAACACACTCAGACAAATGATAGTGTACACACTCACACACACACACACACACACACACTGAGACACACTGTCAGACACTCACAAGCACATGTGTATAATAGTAATAATAATTATTATAATAGCTTGCACTTATATAGCGCCTTTCAGGAGACCCAATGATGCTTTACACAAGTGGGGTAAACAAAATAAAAGACATAAAATGCAGGTAGCAATGATTACCAGGAGTTAATTAAGTCCATATGCATTGTATGTATGTATGTGTGTGTATGTGTGTTTGTGTGTGCGTGCTTGTATGTATATGCATTTGTTTCATTATCTATCTCTTGCACTTGTCCCTAATGTTGCTTAGGTTTTAATTTACCTCACCTTGGAAAGCATTTCTCTTATTATTATTGTTGTTGCATAGAGATGCTGGAAGTAATGGTACCTTTTCTCTGTACATAGGTTAATACACACGCACACGTGCACACGCACACAGTATATCAGCAGGTAGACATGTTGCCTTCCTGCCTGTCAGTCAATGTTCCCTTTTCACAACTCTTAGCTTGCTTTAGCGCATGACGGCCCATCTGCATTCCATTACTGTGGGTCTCGACATTAATGGAGGCATTTCACCAAGCAATAAACTGCAGAGGAACATTAGCACCCGAGATGCAGGCTAACAACACACTAAACTGACGGGTGCCGACGTGCTGTGCATTGCTGAAGTGCCTCCGGGGCTAGGCAATGCAAGGCAAGGCAACAATCATTATAAATATTAATTTTCTTTTCATTTATCAAGGACGGATGAAAAGAATAAGATGAAAGCCCAGGCTTAATGTACATACGAACCGTTGTCAATCGCACTCATCCCCTATAATGGAGTCGAACCTCACACAGCAGGAACTTGTAGAAAACATGAGGGGAGCACTGAATAAACAGGACATACTAAGTGTATTTGCCTAAACATGCACTCACACACATTTAAATAATATATTACAGAATACAAAGCACGTACAGGATACTCTTACTTTTGATATGCAAGAATAGAGTTTAGAATATACATTGTTGGATTTTAATTGACATTTTTCTTAATGTAGCTCTCAATAGTACATCTCTGTCTGGAATGCCTCTGTCCATCAATCAAGCGTTACCACACCAAATTTATACTATATACCCCAACATAACCACTCAGTCATGAGTCATGGAACAGTAGGTTGGTTCGGTGTAAATCACACTCTTATCACTCTCAATGGTTTAGGCCTGGTTAGGTTTAGGCAACTGAAACGATTTGGTTCAGGTTAGAAAGATATCATCGTCAGGCAAGAAACCAACATTGACTGCTGGTACAAGACAGGATGCCAACGTCCATCTTGGCTACCTAGACAGGACAGTAACGGTGTCAGTAAGCCCCAACGAAAGCGCTTGTTGAATGGCCAACCAGCATCTGAAACCCCTTCACTCAACACCTTCTACACCCTTCTCATGTTGAACTTGGGGCGTCTGTGTCCGCAATTTCTGCGACTTCCCGAGAGTAAGCGCTCTATCAAGCACTTGTTCACCTGTACAAACAAGTGCAACGCCATGAACACCCCTTTTGAATAATTATTGTATGTACATATTTTTCTTATTTCTTATTCTTTCTATATTTTATATCTACTACTGTTTTTTCACCTTTACTACTGTAGCCTTGAAATTTCCCCATTGAGGGACTAATAAAGGTTTATCTTATCTTATTGCATCTCGCCCCTTTGTATGATGGTTTTGCCTTCATACATGGTCAGACAACACGTCATACAGGCTTGTTAGTTTCAAGCATACTGACACCTAAAACACTCTCGTGGCCGCAGGAGGTCGCTTGTTAAGAAGGTGTAAACGCTGGTTATTGTAAGAGTGTGAACGAGCAGCCTGTGCTGTTACTTTTCTGGTGAGGAGAGGACTGTCTCAGAAGATCCTGGGATTGAATCCACCTATTGATTGTGGCCTTTTACATGTTCTCTATTTCAGGAAAACATACAGATTTCACACATCAAGGGTTTCCCGAATCCCACATGCAGGTAAGGGGCTGTCTATATGTGGCAGCCCTGTGCTGGAATGGCAGGTGCGGCGACCTGAAAGAAGAAAGTAGATGGATGGCAGTCACTTTGTTTTGTTGTGCTCTGTCCTTGCAAGTTGAATGCCAATCTTTTTCATTGCTACCCTGCAACACAACATCTACTTCAGTAGATTAGAGTGCAACCTTAATAAGACTTTGAGTCAAGGGCTTTTATTTTGCACAATAATTCAGTAATACTTTGTTTTGATGTCTCTCACACTACAAAGTGTTTCTACCTTTGCTTCCATTTCACATACAAAATGCAGAAACACATTAACAGAATCAGAATGAAGCATGTACTCACATGAAGAATGTGCTTAATTCATTTAAGAATGATGCCTCCAGATTCCCTTCTGTGTGTTTATGGCCGTGATTGCATGCTTTTAACATGTTGACTTTCAAATGTAATCCGTCCTTGTAATTAGTCAGGCCCCACCACAGTAAGCAAAAATAGAGACAGAGTGATTAAAACAGGAAAATCCAATCAAACATGCTTCTTATGACAGTGAACGTTCACTGATGAGGTGGCAGCTCCACATATAGGATATAATACAGTAACAATTACCCTTTCACGTACTGTCAAACACACAAACGCACCTCCACGCGCATACACCGTTACCCAGGCACCTTTTGGCACACGCTTACAAATAGCTGTACAACCACACACCACCATAACAATACTAATTAATCCAGATATTTTTTCTCACACAGGATATCCTTGGCTTTCATCCCCTCCTCAATTAGATTGAACTTCCTACTGTTGTGTTAGTGTTTGGATTAGGAGGAATTACGGAGGAATGCTAATGTCTGAAATCCTCCTTTGCCTTTGACTTAGTGCATCAGACGCTTGACAGATATCTGGCTTTTAAAAGGAGAAGTGTGGTTTTCTTTGTGCGTGTGTGTGTGTGTGTGTGTGTGTGTGTGTGTCTGAACTAGTGTTTATGCTGCAGATGTGTGTTCGCTAAATCTTCACTACGTGCCAGCAGCTGCTGCTGACTCTCAGAAAATACACTGGCCTCATCCAGTGCATCACTCTCCCAGCAGCACTTCTCTTCCTTCTGAGCTGAGGTGGGTCAAAATGAGAGCAAACGACTCTTTAGATGTTTTCAACGTTAACTTTGACCTAAGGCCTGTACTTCAAGACAGGATCTGGTGTTAGCGAGGTAACTTCAGGTTTAACTTAACCTTGTGATTGGTCATATGCTGCAAACACCACCCCCTTTTATGTACACGCGTATACACATACACACATATACACTAACGTTGATTAGTAAAACTGTTGACATTCCAAGGGTAGTGCCTGTAGTTGACTCCTGATGGCTCTCACTTTGTATTGCCTTATATATAGATATGCTAAGCTAAGCTAACCACATCCTGAAGTGAACACAAAGATTAAATTGTTACCAGTCCTCTCAAGACCGCAATGTGTTTGTTTGATGTGCAGATACGGCTTACCCAGAAAACACTATGCAAGTATTTACAAGTATGTTCACGACGGTATTGTTCCAGCCCTCAGGGTGGGATGAATGATACAGTTCCCTGCTTCAAGGCAAAAAGTTCAGTATTGTAGGCTTCAAGATACTGTTAATGTGAAAACATAAACCTCTGTAAAAAGAGGTTTTAAATTCCACACGAGCACCATTTCAACCTTCACACACCTCCGCCCCACCACCACCACCACAGAGAGACTGGAGGTTCGCCTCTCCAGGACATCGCTGGTAGAGATCAAATCAGCCTCTGAGCTGCCTTGATCTCTGCTTCTCTCTTCTGCTTCTCTCTTGTTCCTCCTCTCGTCTCTCTCTCTCCCTCTCTCTCTCTCTCTGGTCCAGAAAGTGCAGCATTGTGGATGCTCGTCGATAACGGGCCTCAGATCTGTCAGGATTTGGGCTTTATTGGTTTATAGGCAGAGTAAATGTGTGTCTTCAGCATCAGACAGAAAGCCTCGATGCCATGATCTTTGCTGGGGAGAAAATACCATGAAAACAGCTGCCGCTCTCCCGTGATTGCTCATGAGAGGGACTGAGTGAGATATGCTAATGGTTCCGGGAAACTCTGCATGTGAGTCCCTCTGCAGTGTATGTATCGCTGTTCGTGCCTGCTTCCAGATCTCATAAACACACCATCCCTTCTTCTTTTTCTCTTATTCTCACCAAACAAGCCTTGTGTGTTTCTCCCATTGTCACATACACACACGCACACACACGCAGCGGCCATTTCCTCTAATGTGTCACTGACATCCACTCCAGCTGTAACGTGTCTCCCCTGTCACCTACTGACAACATCCTCCAAACCTGCAGTTTGCCAGCCGCCTTGAATTATTCATCTAATATGCCCGTTTGACAAAGCTGGCCGTTATGCTGGTTCTCCACACATTACAGGCAGGAAAATTTTGTTTTTCTGTCTCTCTGTGTCTCACTCCTTCACTTCCTGTTATTGTCTTTTCCTCTCCCTCATCTCTCCCCTCTGTTCCTCTTTCTCATCTTTTCTTGTAAACGCCACATTCCCCTCCACTTTATTGGCATCCACTGTCACAGTGATTTGCTAAGGTGGAGGTGGCAGGCAGTGAGCCTTGTTCATGCATCTTATAAAAGCCATACATTTGCTACAATATATGTTATATATGTTTGACCACGAGAGAGTGCTTTTTCTTCACTGCTACAATGTTTATTCCCTTGTTTTGTCACTTATAATGTATGCAAATTGCAGCCCTGGAAAAACGTAGGTCTCTTTGCTTTTGGTAATCAGCTCCCACCATTACGTAAACAAAGAAATTACTTGTGTGTGTGTGTGTGTCATTATGGTTGAGCATTACAGAGGCTGCTTGACTGGTGCTGCTTGACCGAGCTCCGAGTGCCAAAATGCTCCTCTCTCTCATCTATATTTCAGTTCACCGAGGGTGTTCTGTAATAATCTCAATTTGTGAACATGCAGCAGCGCCACTCTGCCATTTCCAAGCACCATAATCTTTAGTCACATTTCGCTATGGTGCTAAAGTGACAAGGGTCATGACAGCCTGAAATGTTATACATGTAGAGCCTGCAGCAGCCATCTTCTGTGCTGCTGGAGTACTTTAATTTCCACTGAATCTCAGCTCTGCTGCCACTGTTTTCTAAATTTGTGACTGCTCTTAGCACTAAAAGGCTTTCAGTGAGCCATACTTTTCCAAAATTGACCCGGAGTTGGTTGGATCAAACTGTGTTGCAGTCTAAGAGGTTTTGGCTCGGCACCTCAATTATGGACGCCCTAGAACAGCGAGATGTGCATCTGATATTATTTGAAAAATATAACATTCAGATTTGAATAGAGGTTATTAGTTTCACATTCCTTAGAAAATATAAAAACCTTTCCTAATGCCTTAGTCAATAGCATCTTAGCTAGAGTACACAACACATAAATCAGCCAGCTGATTCAGCTATGGTTATTTTGGGAAATACACTTTCTTACTAGAAGAAAATGCATATTTTTTTTACTGTTGTAAAGTAAATTTGAAGCTAATGCCGGCAGCTGGTTAGCTTAGCATAAAGGCTGGACATGGAGAAACTAGCCTGGCTTTGTCCAAACGTAACAAAATCCACATACCAGCACCTCTTAAGCTCACTAATTAGCACATTATACATGATCCTGTCTGTTTAATCCATACAAAATCCATGTAAAAACTACATGCTGTGGTTTTATGGGGAGTTATGTGATTTACTGACTAACTAGCTTACTAATGGGCTAAATAGTCCTGCTCTTAACCCCCCCCCCCCCCCCATTAAGCCTCAACAGGTAATTTTTACAAATATTAATTAGTTAGCTTTAGAGATGCCAATAGGTGGATATGTCACCTGTGGACAGAGCGAGGCTAGCTGTAGCCAGTCTTTGTGCTAAGCTAACCGGCAGTAGCTTCATATTTAACATACAAACAAGATATTGGCAAGATTTTCTCCTCTATTGTAACAACAGCAAAAAAAGTGATTATTTCCCAAAATGTCGAGCTATTCCTTTAAAGTGTGTGCGTGTGTGTGTGTGTGTTAAACTCCAGAGGCGCTGAGTTTGGCCCTTAGAGCCTAGCTGGCTCTCAGGCTTAGCCCTCCATTTACAACAAAACCCTGCTGCTCCTCTCTTTTCCTAATGAGGGCTGGAGGGGTGTATGGGGGCCTTTAGCTGTTTTCTCATCTCTCTCTTTTTCCCTCCTACGCTGCAGTCAGACAGGCAGTGTTAAATATCTCATCTTATTTGATCCTCCAGCCTGCCATCGATTTCAAGCTGTTCTCCTCTCGTTTACAACGGTGCCACACCATCCATGATCTCAGGATGCACATCAGCTGCCAAATGTACACTTTTGCTTACAGTAACGTTTTTGCCAACCACCTTGACGCTCCATCCATTGAAACATGCATGTTCCCTCATTTATGCATCGTTTGATTAGATTCTATGTACCATAAAACTGTAATAATAGCAGAATAAAATATGCTGCTTTATTTTCTTTCTCTCTTGCCAGTCCTAATAGTGTCGTGTTACCACTACATCCCAACAGCCCGCTTCATTTTTCCACCCTGACATGAAGAAGCTGATTATCTCCCAGAAGAGGCTATATGGACACAAATGTTCTCACACACACAGAAAGCCCCACAAGTCGACCTGTCTAAAGTAAGATGTGTCAAATCAAAGCGCTCCAGTGCTCCCTATAGGTTTATTTATGACAGTGCATTAATTTAATCCTCCAGGAGTCATTTCTGTGTCTGTGCACTCAATTGTCCAACATTTTGTGCTGTTCAGAGTTTGAGTGCAGAGGTGAAGCCAGTTGTTTTCTTAGTGCTGTGACAGAGCTTTTCATTTCTTTAAAATGATCAAATGAGACCTTGAAGTCAGAGAAACTGTGTTTCTTTTTAGCTAATTAATCACTCTCAAAATCAACTAGATAGAATAAGAAAAATGGTTTTCCAGCTAAACACTTTGACTTTGTTTTCCTGCCTTTTGGGGGGATTTTACACTCCAAATAAAGTTACTTCCACTCTTATATTTCCAGGAAACTATCTCATCCAACCCTTTCATACTGAGGTAGAGTCTAATTTTATATTTGTGCAGGGGCTCTCCTCCAGCTTTCTCCTCACTTTTATCAAGATGTCAGTGTCTGTTCAAGGCACTTTTTTTATTTATTCTCTCTACCGTTGCATCTCTTTAGTCAGGACGCCTGCTGTTTGTGAGATAAATACTGGCCCAGGAATATTACAGTACACTACGTGGCCAAAGATATGTGGACACCGGAACATTATGTGATTGCTGGTCTCACTCCAAAACCATTGGTATTAATATGCTTCTACAACAGCTTCCAGTCTTCGGTGAAGGCTTCTTACAAGATTTTGGAATCTGGCTGCAGGAATTTAAGAGAGGTCAAGACATACTCCGATCTTCTACTTAAGTAAAAGGGCCAATACAACAATGAAAGTAAATGTCCTGCATTCAAAATCCTGTAAAAGAGCAGAAGTATTATTGGCTAAATATATTTAAAGTACGTACTCTGCAGAAAATAGCCTGAAGTATTTTTGGGAAACACTGGATTTTATCTCTTTGTGTTTCACTTATTTATTAAAAATGAAAGGTTTAGAGGGGAAGTGTCTATTTGGTAGAACAGCTAACAACATTTAGATGTCTAAAAAGTAACAAAGGCCCTAACTGCTTTCTTGGAAGGGCATCATAAACCAAAAAAGTTTGGAATCACTGGTTTAATCTTTGTATTTTATAAGCTCATCATGTAACTGCAGTGGTCAAATAATGTAGTGGAGTAGAAAGTACAAGAATGGCCTCTTATGTGTAGTGGAGAAGATATATAAAGTAGCATAACATTGAAATACTCAAGTAAAGTACCTGAAAACTGTATTAAAGTACGTACATTTGGCTTTGCCATATAGTAATAATATTCTGCTATTTAAGACTTTCCATATTTCTCTCCCTTCACTTGTTGACAGCGTTAATTAAATTCATTAGTGATGCAAGAGTCACTGAAATATGAGTTTTAATTAATGCACCTACTTTATTTATGCAACAGTCCTTCACCCCTCATTTATTTAAAATCAGGATATTAAAAGAAATTAGTTTTCCTGACAGATTAAATCGACAGTGTTAACACACAAGCACATGCACACGCACACACACACTCAGATTTTCCTGTGTCACTTCAAGGGTAACTTGAACTAACTTTGCAGAATAGGACAGAGGGAAAAGAAAAAAAGAAAGAACGTATTGTCCAGAAAAATCATTATAACGAGTCCCACTCAAGGGCCCATGTGTTGTTTTATATAATCTGGATCCACGCACAGTCAGTACATCACAACGGATGAGTGACAGATGTAAACATCAAAGTGGCTAAATTCAAGCCTGAAGTCTCAAAACTACGATGAGTCATCGCCTCTGTGTAACCAAACCTCTGTGAGTTTGTATGTTTGTATGTTTGTGTGTGTGTGTGTAGTGTGTTGGGGGTGGTGGTGGGCTCACCGTTGTCCTGCTCCTGTGCTGTCGTTCATGAGCACAGAGCTATTCTGGTCCCCTTAGCCTCCTCTCTTACGGCAGAGAAATGTGGGCTGACACAACAGAGTTTTACAAAGCCCAGCTGGCAGGATTTGTTATGCAAGCATATTACAGCTCTGTTCCTGTCGGTGCGATACAGGAATAATCCACCAGAAAACACGTTAATACTGTCACTAAAACACCTATTGGCGCTGTACCTTGCATTCCTGTGCCCATTTTATTGTTTGATAGTTTATTTCTTATTCCCATAATTAACTGAAAGTGGATTAGTGTTTCACTGGGGTGAGTTTTTTTTGTAAGTCTGATACTGATGTCATTACACCGATGCAGCTGAAAGCCAGATATACTGACGGGTCATAACCAGATATGATATTAAATAACTTTAAATGTGATGTTTGATGCCAAAACATTTCAGGATTTTACAGTTTTCTGAAAGATTTTCTTCTTGTGAGGAAGAGAGAATTAATTAAGACGCATGCTGTTTATGCTTTAACCAAATGAATCGTGTATACTTTATTGCTAACCATTTTCCAAAGTCATTATACATCCTTTCAGTATGTTCTTCATCAACTTGACAACATTATACTATCATTATTCGGCTAAATTAATGAAATAAATTAATTCTGTTTCAAAAGCACACTGTTTTCTATCATTAATGATGAATTTGCATGCTTATGGGAAAATCCAACATTAAAGAGTTGTCATTTTGGGAAGTCAAAACTGGAGAGACAAACAAAAAGGGCTACGTGAATTTAGGACTCTGTCACAAATCTCACAAAAACATTAGGACATGTTTATGAAAATGTGAAAACGAGACATTTAGAGAAAGATAAAGCGAGAAAAAGACTAAAAGCATTGTTAATAACTCGTACAGAAGAGCTTGATATGATCAGATATGCCCTATTCCAGTGTTTTCAGCTGCTACAATCCTCCATGCCACTAGATGAAGCTCTTGTTCCTGAATGTGTCTCGCAAGTCTTTTTAGTGTCACGTGACCGGATCTGCAACTTCAAAACATTAAATAAGAGCTGCGAGCTCCTCACGAGCTGCTGTCTCACAATTATTTTTTTTGTCACTTTTAGCTAACTTTTATCATTTGGAGTGAGAGGAAACATTGTGATTTCCGAGCCCGGACGTCTGCTCTTGTGGCTCCAACATGGCGGCGCCGCTGCTGGAGTTCGAGACCGAGATGTTTCTGAGTCTGTTCGGCTCTGACGGGCTGCTGGTGGCGGCGGAGGGGATGGGGATAGACCGCATCCTGCTGCAGTTTATGCGGGTTTACTCGGAGCAGGGAAGCCTGGTCCTTCTGCTCAACACAACCGCACCTGAACAGGTGAGGAACACTTGAGGTGACCGCTAGCGTACTTGAACGCGTCATAAGGTGCCCGTTGCTAAGTAACGCGGGGCGGTTTGGGACAGCTTATCGACAAAACCACGTAAACTGGCACTTGAGGTGTAAAGAACTTATTCCTACCAGCCTTAAAAATGACCTATTTTCCCAGCAGACGTTTTGTTTTGTCAAAGCAGCAAAAGCACTAATGGAATTAATAACTAATGAGGGCTGCATAACATTTAGCTAAGCCAGTTCCGGGGCTCTGATATGGTGCATGCACTGTGACACTAATGGAGCCAAGGTTAATGTTATTATTTCCACCTGTGCTTCTCTTGCTTTGAAATGTCAAATTGTCAAATAGGATCAAATAGCTCATTTGTCATCATTAACTAAACCGCTGTAATACATCTCACTTTGGCTGCCTTCCCATGTCCAGTACTTTAATAAATTTCCGCCACTGTAGTGTAGGCTACTGTAGGTAGGTGCTGTCATTACTCTTCATTTAAATGCTACACTACCTTCCAGAGACAAAAGATACAGTCTTGCATGACTCCTGAAAATTACTTTTACAAGTTCCGCTTGCCGCAGCCGATGTGTAAAGGCACCTGGAGCCGGATTAACAGAGTACTTCCTTCTTCTCAGGAGTATTTGACGGAGCAGTTGCGAGCTGAGGGTGTGACCCACCTGCCCAGGACGGTGACCAGCGATGTCCAGAGCACCGAGCGCTATAATGTTTACACGGAGGGAGGAGTGCTGTTTGTCACCAGCAGAATCCTGGTGGTCGACTTCCTCACTGACCGCATCCCTGCTCATCTCATATCAGGTCATAGACTGCCTGATCGTCATGGCTGAAATGACAGCTTTGTTACATATTGTGATCTTATTTATCACCACCAATTATTAGTCTCTGTTTTTGTTATGTGATGGTTATTGGCACGGGCATTTCAGTGCTAAACGCGCTGCCCATTTGGGTTATAAAGGAGCAATGGTCATTTTAAAGGCATGATCCTGATTGCAAACACAAGGGGAGCCTTGTCCACCTTCATTTCAAAACACTTCATTCGTGCATTCTGTCACTCACAAGTTGATTGACAGGTATTTTAATATGTGGACTAACAGGAGAGACAACAGCTAAAGCCAAGTTAATAATTATTTCTGTTATTGCTAACAGAATAAATCAATATCTTTTAATAATACTCATTTGACAGAGACAAAAAATGTCTTTGGTTGTATACGTGAATGTACTGTAAGTTATATAACAGATTGGGTTAATTACACTTTAGAAAAACCACCAAAAAAAAAATCAAAAACTACTTAAGCGATATAGTATGTATTGATAGGCATTGCATTGCATTACATTTGACAGGTTTTTCTATTTTTCTGGTTACCGGGTGATTCTTTCTGTACCACCCCCTCAGGCATCCTGGTGTATCGTGCTCATAAAATCATTGAGTCGTGTCAGGAGGCCTTCATCCTTCGCCTGTTCAGACAGAAGAACAAGACAGGCTTCATTAAAGCCTTCACTGACAAGGCCACGGCCTTCTCCTCAGGCTTCTGCCAGGTGGAGCGTGTGATGAGGAACCTCTTTGTCAAGAAGCTCTACCTGTGGCCCAGGTAATAGACCTCGGTGTAATTAATAACATTATTAAAGACTGCGTTCTTCCCTCGTCCGACTTTACCTTTGCTCTCTTAACCTGCTTCGGTCAACAGGTTTCAAGCATCGGTAAACATAGCACTGGACAGGCACAAGCCGGAGGTGGTGGAGCTCCATGTGTCATTGGCGCCGGCTATGAGGGCCATCCAGAGCTCCATCCTGGATATCATGAGCGCCTGTCTGAAGGAGCTGAAATGCTACAACCCCACTCTGGAGGCCGAGGACCTCTCCCTGGAGAACACGCTGGGCAGTGCCTTCGACAAGGTGCGGCACTGTGTTGATGACTGGGTTGCGCTGCTTTGTCGTGGAATTTGACGCTTCTGGGACATAAATGATTAAAGAATTGAATGGAAATCACCTTTTTCAGAAGCGGGAACATGAGAAAAAAAAAACAAATTTGTTGTGAATGGGTGTTGATGCAACGTAGTAAGATGACCCTCCCAAATTCTAGAATTGCCTATTCAGACAGATCTAATATCATCCGATGACTTTTGTGTTTGACAAAGTATTAGGTATCTCATTTTAAGTAGTGACAGTAGAGACATGCCAGATTGACTTCAGAGTCACAGATGATTTTTGCAATGATCACAACTATCAGGAGAACCCCTGTAACACTAGGACTTAAAAGATAAGTGTTGTTGTGGTGTTTTGCCTTACTCCCATCCAGACCATCCGTCACTACCTGGACCCCTTGTGGCACCAGCTGGGAGCAAAGACCAAGGCCCTGATCCAGGACCTGAAAGTGCTGAGGGTTCTCCTGCTCTACCTCACCCAGTACGACTGTGTCACCTTCCTCAATCTGCTCGAGTCACTGCGCACCAGCCAAAAGATCTTTGGTTCCAATTCAGGTGAACTAGATGTGCTTAGCTAATCAGAGGGCCTACTTGGAAGTACTTGGGGTCAACTTTTCCATGTTTAATTGCATGCGCCTGTTGTTGTAACCGTCAGGGTGGTTGTTCCTCGACTCCAGTACCTCCATGTTTGTGAACGCTAGGGGAAGAGTGTACCGCATCCCTGAGAGCAAGAAGAAACTCAAAGTGGGAGAGGAGGCCGAGAAACAGAAGTCGTCCTCTGCCTTCGGTAACGGACCAAAGAACAGAGCTCAGCAACGTTATCCGCTCGCGCGTGTTGTGATGTTGAATCTATGTATCTATGTGTGTGTTTCAGAGGTGAAGCGGGAACTGGTGCTGGAGAAGAGCCCAAAGTGGGAGGCTCTGACTGAGGTACTGCAGGAGATTGAGAGGGAGAACAAGAGCTCTCAGCATGCACCAGGTTAGAGCTCAGCTCTGTTAAAGCGTTAAACGTGTCCGTCATGTCAACAGTGTATGTCGTCTCTATTCTATATGATGCACTATATTAACAGAATTTCATAGAAATTACCTTTTTAATTTTCAAAATGTTGTTTTTTTGCTTATTGAACGTTTTACCTAATATAGAGTACTAACATAGTAACAGCATGTAAGAAGATAAAATCCTCCAATTTAATTAATTCAACTCTAAATTTAGAACCAGCAGAGAGGCCAGCCTAAACACAGCTGACATTTCACGAAGTCATCCTCAGGGTGTGCTGGTTTGTGCTACCGCTACACACACATGCTGTACCTGCAGTCCATTCACTTGAATGTGAAAGTGTGTCCAAACTTTTGACTGGTACTGTATATGATGATGTCGACTTACTTTTAGTTAAAGGGATGTATACTCTCGTCTAATCCTGGTGTGTGTTTATCTAACTGCGTCACCTCCAGGTCGTGTGCTGATCTGTGCCAGTGACGACCGGACTTGTGCGCAGCTGCAGCAGTACATCAGGCACGGCTCTGACTGGCTGCTTAACCGACTGTATGCCCGCACAATCGGTAAACGGGACTCTGCTGCAGCCGCCGCCTTTGAACTTGACTCGCACAAAAAGGGCAAAGGCTGGCCTAAAAAAGGAGCCACGGGGAAGGAGCGCGCACCGAAAAAAACTACCACAAAGTCCACAAAGAATAGAAAAAGGCCATCCCTGACCCTGACCCAGATGGTGGGGACAGGGGAGACGGATGAAGCAGGGGTGATGGGCAGCAGCGGAGATGACGATGACCTGATGGAGGAAGAGGAAGGGGAGGAAGAACAGCTGAAGCTGGATTTGTCATCAGATGCCTACTATGGCGTCCTGAAGGAGCCACTGACCGTCATTCACCCACTGAAAGGCCTCACCGACCCCCACAGCTTGACGCGGGTGCTGCATGAGGTGGAGCCCAGTTTCGTGGTGCTGTACGACGCTGAACTCAGTTTCGTCCGCCAGCTGGAGATCTACAAAGCCAGCCGTCCCGGAAAGACACTTAGGGTGTACTTCCTCATCTATGGAGGCTCGACGGAAGAACAGAAGTACTTGACGGCGCTGTCTAAGGAAAAGAAAGCCTTTGAACATCTTATCAGGTCAGAACCGTTTCCCACCCTTTCTTTCTCCTCAAGCAGCTTGGGCGTATCTGTTCACGGGGGGGGTTGAAGTGTCGGCTTTTCATTGCTGCTTGTATGCGTGTTTCTCTGCAGGGAAAAAGCTACTATGGTCATCCCAGAGGAGAGGGAGGGGCGAGAAGACACCAACCTGGATCTTGCTAGGAATTTAGAGCCCGCCAATGCCACCACCAACACCCGTAAAGCAGGCATGTCTGTCTGTTTGTCATTTTTGTCTAGATTTGTTCTCTATTGTAGGAGTCTCCTGGTCACTTTCCGTTGTCTTACCTTTTCTTGGATAAATGTCTCATTATTTTGTATGTCCGTTTCCTGTCCGATAACCAGGAGGCCAGGAGCAGCCCAAAGAGCCCTCACGAGTCATAGTGGACATGCGTGAGTTCCGCAGTGAACTGCCGTCCTTGCTGCACCGCCGCGGGCTGGACATCGAGCCCGTCACCCTAGAAGTAGGCGACTACATCCTGACCCCGGACACGTGCGTCGAGCGCAAAAGCGTCAGTGATCTGATTGGCTCGTTGCAGAGCGGCCGCCTGTACACCCAGTGTCTCTCCATGACCCGCTACTACAGGAAACCAGTGCTTCTCATCGAGTTTGACCCAGCAAAACCGTTTTCCTTAACGGCCCGGTCAGATTTCCGTCACGAGATATCGTCGAACGACATTTCTTCTAAACTCACCTTACTGACCTTGCATTTCCCCCGGCTGCGTATACTCTGGTGCCCCTCCCCTCACGCCACAGCCGACCTCTTCCTGGACCTAAAGCAAGGTCGCCTCGAACCGGATGCTGCGGCAGCTCAGGCAGTCACAGCCGAGTCAGACATGGTGGCTGAGTCGGCAGACCTCTACAACGCCGGACCCTATGACTTCCTGCTGAAAATGCCCGGGGTCAATACAAAAAACTGCAGGGCTCTTATAAAAAATGCAGACAGCCTGGCAGATTTAGCCAAACTGAACCAGGACAAGCTGGCAGAGATACTCGAGAATGCCAACAACGCTAAGGTGCTGTATGAGTTTCTGCATAATGTCGCTGATGTCCCTGCTCCTGCGCAGAAGGCCAAACTGACCTGATGGGCAGTAGTAGTATGTATTATGTAGTAGTATGGGCATCAGTCTGACTTATGTATACAAATAGATTAATGTTAATGTGGACTGGATTCATGCCTTGTATTTGTGAAGTGAAATGTATATTATATTAATGTACAGAATGAACTGCATGTTTTTCTATTGAGTTTTGTAAAGTACTTTGCAAATGGAAAATGTCTTACATTTATTAAAAATAACTTTAAAATAAAGCTTTGCAGAACACCGTTTTTAAAACTCAAAGGGTACAGCACATTCTAAAAATATACATTTAAACATAATTTGCTTTAAAATATTTGTTTTGATGTTTTTTTTGTGCCTTAGAAGGGGGTTACAGTAGTACACAGTGATGTGTATATTTATCTCCTTTAATGAAATGCAAAGCACAATGATAAACTGCATCAAGCTGTTTTAAGGTAGAGCGAGCAGCATGAGAATAAAGGATATCTCCAAAGTCAAGCACAGACATGGTTGACTGAACAATCAGTTTCCTGTCCTCATGACAGAAACAAGCCTTATTTAAATACATAAGAGTATTGAGTAAACCTACAAAGTAACTGTAATGTAATTTAGTTTTTGCCTTTTACTTTTCTAAAGCAGTCATTTATAAAGTTTCTTAGAGAAGTAGTGTGATGAATTACAATTGAAATCATCCCATTTTAGAGCGTGCTGTCGCTCTTATGCTCAATTTCTGATGCACTCCTTCAGTGTAAAACATTTTCCTCACAGCAAATAGTCAGTCAGTGAAGAAGACAAGAGAAATCTGCCATAATTTGTAGATTTGTACTTTTTACTCATGAACGTCTTTAAGTAAACTGACAGAAGGAACAGGACACAGTATTAACATTTTGTCCTGTTCATTTAGTTTTAATAACAGGGAAACCTTTGTGAAATGACAATCCCTAGCTGGGGATTAATTTAGTTTTACCACAATATCTAATAAAAAAATAAATGGGGGTGTCAGATTTTACTCTCCTCTTTGTGGATGTCTACCAGCTTCACTGTAGAAAGTAAGTTATGCAGCGCCACCAGATGTGAGAACAAAAACCAGATGTTGCTCCTTGGGAGAAAACAGTTTTGAAATAGAGATCAGTGGTGGTGTTGTGATGTAGTATATTGCAAAGTACTATAATAGAAAGCTGGCCAGGCTCATGGGTGGTTCTTAAATGCTGACCGGTAAAGAGGACAGCGATCCCTGCCCTGCGCCACGCCCCCAAGGGTTCTTATCCTCAGCGTCATTACGTCACTCTGCATCCGAACCCAGACCAGTCGCAGCCATTTTGCTCCGCAAAATAAACTTCAACCTCATAGCTAGAGGGGAAAAAACAAGATACACCAGGTAGTTCCGCTCGCACTAATGGATTTCTCGATGTGAACCAGAGCTCGGACAGAGTCGTCGCAATTCGGTAAGACCACAGACGCGGGGCGGCGCTGTCTTGTTTTTAGCATGTTAGCCTGCTAGCAAAACCGAGCTAACTAGCGAAACTGTGAGGAGGTTGTTGTTGTTGAGGTGCGTTCGTGATATGCAGACAGAGACAGCAGACGAGGCTAGGTAAGACTACACACTACAGCAAAGCATAGGGCAACGAGGGTTTCACTAACTTATCTTGAGATATTATGTTTTCTAGTCCCGGGAATTAAGGGCACGGAAGCCGCTCCATCGCCCTTTATGATTGGCACTGTCTGCAACTCACTCACCTGTCAGATTTAAAGTATCTAGCCAACGCTAGCTTATCCCACACCCATCCGCCTCTACCTCCACAACTGCGATAACACTAGCTGGGGTTGAGCAGACAGCAATGTCAGGCAATAAAATACATGTCTTCTCTGAAAACTAGCTAGTTATCAAGTTAATATCTGTAAGTATGGTGCTATGTGTGGTTCTTTTTAAGCCAGGATGCTCTCTAACTGCCATACGGTTTCATTGTGCGCCCTGTTACTCAAGTAATACTAACCAGGCACGCCGTAATGAGGCCCCTCTCGCTTGCACAAACTCGGGCATGTTGTCTTAATGCCTTCCAATCGATTGAGGCGGGGAAAGTGAGGTAGTGCTGCAGCAAACCCAAACAGGTCACGGTCTGTGTGAGTCATGCAGACAGACGGGATGTGGTGGTTTCTGTCCAGCCTGTCACTGAACAGTGTGAAATCTTCGCGTTAACTTAAACACATGTGCATATGGTTGAATGGGAATGTAATCATCCCCGAGGCTGCAAACCAAGTATCCCTGTGGGTTTTGCTAGCCACATTTCCTGCCTCGGATCATGTGTGAATGATGGGAGCGGGGATCGACATTCAGGGAAATCTGTGCCGCCAATTTCCCATCTCAAGACGCAGTACCAGTTCAGGGAGAATGCCGGTAAGGCTGTGTTGTTGTGAGTGAAAGCATTAACATCGCAGGGACACGCACGTAAAGGATTACGTCCGTCTGAAGAAACGCGGTTGTACGTGGAGTCAGCGAACCAATCACAGGACTCCACTGATGACGTGTTTGAATACGTGACTTGTTTATGGTTGCCAACGCTTTCGCGGGTGATTTGATAACTGAGAACTAAGTACATTTTAAGAACATTGGCACCTGACAACAAGTGAATATACAAAGCGAGTCTGAGGCAGCGCTACGCTCATTGCTATGAAAGTTTCTCAGTGGGACAGGAAGCTAAAAAAGTTCTACTTCAGCATTTATCCCACAGAGCAGCGTTTCCTTTAGCCCTGCCTCCCAACTGCTTTGTAACTATTAATGTATTTTACAACTTTTAGGACTTAATGATTGAATATTTAAGTGTTTGTAATGGCTAGTTGGTGTACCTCAAAAAACATTTGCTGATTTATAGACGTCTCTATTACAATGTTAGTATTTGGGAGTATTTTGGGGCCCAGAAGTCGAAATTACACGACTGGGCCACTATGTCACATTGGCTTCAAAGCCTGGGACATTTTCTGTTGGCATCGTACATCCGACCTTGCCCCCACCTTCTTCTTGTTCTTCTTCTGCTCAGTTTTATGGTGGTTGGCATCCATAAGTGTTGCATTACAACCTTCTGCTGGACTGTCTGTTCCGCCATTGCCAAGGCATATGTGAAAAGGCGTAAGATGGAAACGTTCCTGAATGTAGCTGCACGTGTGACTAGTGAAAATCACCAGTGGTGCCTGAATGGTTATCCCAGCAATTTACCAGGAACCGTGTGTGAAAGAGGCTTTACTTTGCAGGAAGACTGCCTGCTCACATCACGTCAGATTAGGGTTTGTATGTCTCTCCCTGTGGAGAATTAAATGAAAATGAAACAGGGTGTCATATACTGATTTTAATTGTGTGGCAAATCAGGCTCTTACTGAGTTGAAAGAGTTATTAGTCCTGACGTGCTGGAGTTTTCAACCCACAGAAAAGAGTGTCATCCCCGGTAGTTAATTCAGATTTGTATGTCTCAGAAACTAGTTTACATAACCAGCCTACATAATGCTTCATTGCAGGCAGCACTCTTGAACTTTTGTCCTTTCGGTTGAAGTTTGGCTAACTAGCCGCTGAAATGGCCCTTCTTTTCTTAAGTGTGACAGTCCCTTTGTTTTTGGCTTCCAGCCATTGAGACCTTGTTTTTTTTAAAATTGTTTGTCCAGTGCCTTTGTACTGTTCTTTTTAGAAGATCTTTTCAGCAAAGTGCACAAAGGCAGCAAGGAAGGAAACGACACCACTCGTGTGTTTGTGGAAACGGAGCAGAACGGCGACTCTAGAGAATGAGCCACAGTGATGACATCATTCCTGTCTTATCTCTGGATGAAAGAAGACATTTTTGTTCGACTACATGTGGTCTATTTAAGGCCCATAAAGGGCTGCAGACTCAAACAGTAGTTTGGCACGGTGTGGCTGTCATGCTGTGTCCTTCTGTGTGTGTGTGTGTGTGTGTTTGGGATGTGTATGGTTAATTTGTTTAGCATGCGCCACGTAATTACAGAATAAATGGTTTATAGGGTTAGGTGAATTAATAATCCCAAGATCATTTATTGATGTTCATTGCTTTGAAATACATGATAATAAATCGTGCCGTTTTTCTCAGCATTTCCCTGCTGATTTTAATTAAGCAGGTCTTTCTTTTCTAATAAGATTCCCAGTCACCCCGGGCATAGGATATCTAGTTTTAATCCGTTTTTGACTTTGTACTTCCAGATGGCAGGCCTATTTGTTTTTTTTTTTCAGTTGTGCCGTGTCAGTGTTTCATCCCATGTTCTTTTGCATTAACAGAAACCAGACCTCCTTGACTGTTCATGGGGTATTAGCTCTTAGGCCAAGGCTGCAGTTTTCACTTATCTCGTGCCGTCAGCTGAGTGAATGCGAATGTGGGTACTTCACTCGAAGGCTTCACAGCCAGGCCTATTTGGAGTAAAGTTGACCTGTGAGCTCTTCTTGTCAGTATGCTGAGACTGGGAAGTGGTGGCTTCTCTATGTTTGTTACTGTTGTGGATTCATAGCTCGGTGGCGTGGTTGTAATAATACCCATTTCTGAATGGCTTCAATGGGTGATTGGTTTACGGACTGTTTTGCTGGAAACCAGATTGTGAAATACTGGTTGGACTTTGAATATTGTTGCACACCCCGACTTCCCACGCAAAAGACGCTGTGTGTTCTTTGTTCAGTCCCGTCAGCCTCAAGACAATCAGAAAGATATTTGTGGTAGAACGTCATACAGCGTACGTAGAGGCCTTGATGAGGCTGAGAGAGAAAGAACAGCCTCAGGGGGCAGATCAACACACCCAGACACTTTCAATATACTGCAGAAATGATTGACTCAAATGACTTACCTAGTTGAACTCTGATCTTCTAGTGCTGCAGACATGAAAACACCAATGAAACCTGAAGCCAGTTTTTGTTTTTCGGGTTAATCATAGAATCCACAAGCGTCACATGTTTCAAGCCTGAAACACTGTTCAGATGCAATAAAGTGCTGCTCCTTTCTGATGCTTTGCTCGATAAATGTTTCCTTGATGGCGATGACTGTCTTCGTTCATTTGTCTCAATTACATGTGGAGCAGAGCAGATCGCAGGTTGTTGGCAACACCTTTAGCAAGAAGGCAGACTGTACGAGCTGACGGGGGAAGGGATGGGTATGTTTTTTTGCACAGTGCAGTGTTGATTGACTTAAGCGTGGGTCACTGCAATGACTGGCTGGTATCAGAATATTATAGTACTGCTCTGACCCACCCAAACCTTTTTATAGTCCTGACCAGTCACTGTAACAAAGTAACACTGAAATACACCATGCGGTTGTTGTGTTTTTTGCGGTAAATTTACAACCGGCCACCATCACCATTTATTAAAACATTAAAGCCCATTACGCCACTCTTCTTCATTTAAACAAAATAAAGCACACTGAGATCTTTGCTAAGCAACAAGCTGTGAAGCCTGTTCCCAATGACAAAATGACCCCCCAAAAATCTCAGATAGCAGTTAGAATCGCACAACCCTAATTACACTTGAGCATTAACATGAGTAGCAGATGCCCAATCTTTCTCATTCTCGACTGTTGATCCCACCTTTAACTCTAGTAGTGTGTGTGTGTGTGTGTGTGTGTGTGTGTGTTTACGTTTGTGCGTACACGTTATGTCTGCATTACCCTTTGATGAAACACATGGTACTTGTTGCCGCGTGCCATTAAACAGTCCAGGACGGAGCAGCACGCCACGCCTTCCATATGGACCTGCTCTTTGATTCTGCTGGGGCAGCTCCGATGTTTATCCCTCAACGCCCCGTCAGCCGTGACAGTTGTTTGTTCCTCTGTCCCTCTTTCACAGCCTCCTTTTTCTTCACTCGCTTGTTAACCCACCCTCGTCTCTCCCTCTCCCTTTTGCCCACCGACCGTTGGAATCCTGATGTCGCCTACGTTTTTCTCTCCTTTCTTTTCTCTCCTTTCTTTTCTCCATTATTTTTCATTTTAATTCACGCTTTTGTTTTTTAATGTCGGTATGTGTTTATTTTTTTATACCACAAACCTGTCAGGAGTCAGCGGTGACCCCCACAGACA
>JAVQJL010084779.1:0-16050 GCA_036024295.1 Nannoperca obscura
GATGTACTTACTTACAGCACTTGTGATTCATCACCAGCCCTTACAAGTTTGATGAGACATCTGGTTCTATGCACTTTATGTAAAGCTCTTATTTGGAAGTCGCTTTGGATAAAAGCATCTGCTAAATGCCTAAATGTAATGTATTGTAATGTAAAATATATATGGTTATAACTAGGAAAGTGACAGCAAATTAAATTACAGTTAATACATTTACAACAGGTAAATGTTTAAATCATAAGGTGATTTTCTTTGATTTATTGTTTAAAAGCAACCAAAAAAGAATTGTGTTGAGACCTGTATATAACATTTATAATAATTTATAATTATTTACCACAACATACATACAGTACACATATATTCCAAATGGCAAATGGAGGTTTATTTCTGGGTATAACATTTAGAGGCAAAAATCTTTAATTTGTATTGTTTTAGTGTGCAAGTCTGTATGAAAACCTCATACTAGTGGGACAACAATTAAGCAGGAAATATGCACACTTACAAACTCCATGGACCTAATATGTGACGATAATGAAGAAAAATAATCATGAAACTGAAAACGGAACCCGTCTGATTTAATCTTTTCATTCATAACAACATGTAGCGGGTGAGGCCCCCCCCTCGAAGCTCCCGAAGGCGCTGGCAGTGGCGCAGCATGTTCAGAATGCCCTGAAATCGTTTGTCCACCTTCATCTGAGTAAACTCACGAATGTCATCCTCCACCACAAAATACTGCCCTGAAAGACATTTAAAGCAAACCAGCGGTGTGTGAGTTTGTATGTGCTCATGATATCTGTCACCATATTTTCCAGGAAACCTAGTCAAACATGGAATGGCTCCTTCTACAGATGTTCAAGGTTTTACTCAGCCAAGTTATCCAAACACCTTCGTAAAAACACTGCTTACAACAGACACCAGTGATGGCGCAGACTGAGTCTTACTGATACATGGTTTAAAAAAAGGATACATATTTTGTTGTTGGAATAATAGCCTATAAGAAGTCTTGTTCTTATATTATTTGTCTGTTGAAAAATAAATAAAAGAACATATGTGCTTTTCCTCTAGAATTAATATTTTCTACAGGGTGAAAAAGACAGTTTAAATATAAGGCTCATTGTTTTTGTTGTTTCAAAGTAAGTCGAGTAAGATTTCCAACTTTTTTTCATTTCTGTTTGTGGCGAGAGCTCAACACGCTGCAACTTAAAAAAACAAACAAGCAAACTGAAGAAGAACAACAACAAAAAAAACAACATATATTACGCAAATAAACAAAACAAAAGCAAAACAGGAATATGCGTGGCCCTGTCATTCTGATTCCAATATCATTGGCTAAAACTAGTGTTATCCTTTTATCAGTTACTAGGGTGTTAGGGTTAGGTGCTCCGCTTTGATGTCCCCAGAAAACGTTTTCTGTGTTGCAGCTCACTTTCGTTTTGCTGCATATGACTTGCAATGTTTCTGAATTTGCTTGTTTTCTTTATACTGTGTGTGTTGTGTTTATTTATCTGCAGCACTTTTTTCACAATGTGATGGATGTGTTGTTTCAGTGAAGATTATTACAGCAGCTGCACTACAGTGAGCTTTTCTTTTGAATCTAAATGAATACAGTAAATTTAAAGGTCAATTCATAGATGCTTTTTCAACAAACTCTGAAAAGAAACATTTACATTTACATTACATTTACATTTAGCAGACGCTTTTATCCAGAGCGACTTCCAAATAAGAGCTTTACATAAAGTGCATAGAGTCATGATCGCTAACAACATTTACACTGCCAACATGACACCAAACACAAACTAAGTGCATTGCTGTTGTGATGTACTGATTCAGGTTAGAGCATTGATCAGACAATATATATGCAAACAGTAAGTGCTGCAACGTCAGGTTATGCTCTCGCTGTACCTTTTGTATCTTTGCTTTCCTGGTCTTTAAAGCGCTGGTGCAACTTCCGTGCATGATTGTTGAGAGTTTTCACAGACTGTTGCAGGATCTTGTACTTGGCTTTTACAGCTGTGTTAATGCCCTGCACCGCAGCATTAAGTTGATCATATGATACACGTCCTTTCATGTACCTGAGTGGGACACAATGTTCAGCTTTAGGAAACAACATGAAGCTTAAAAAAGACACACACACACACACACACAAACACTTGGCAATACAAACCCCCTCTTCTTTAACATGCTATAGCCCCATGGTCAAAATTCTGATCATCGTGAGTTAGCCTATTACACAACTGATCAAAGTGCTTCCAAATCCAGTGTAGAGCAGAGATGAGTCTCAGATGTAAACTAGTCACAGCACAGTAGATTTATGGAACATGGCCTATCCTCTGGCGCCACCCGCAGGACACACAGAGGTCTAGTCACATTTGTAAAGGAGCGCTTTTAAAACTCAAAGCAGAATTCTTGATTTGAAACAGCTAGAGATATATTGTGGACATACTGGTTGTATCTATAAGTGTTGAGAGTTCCATAATGGGTCAATAAAAACTCAAAATAAAGACTCCAATTCTAGTACAATTCTAGTGTTCTTAAGCCATGAAATTTCACTTAGGTTCCAAAAGTCCAAGTTTCCCTCGCCTCCTAGAGAATGATCATATTCTTTGCCCTGAAATAGTCTTGTCTTTTCAAGAAGACCACTGACATCTGACTCTAGAAATAAAATAGTTATGTGAGTGAAGCTCTCATACTGTTGTGTTGGTTAAGGCACACGGTTATAAAAGATCTAAATTGGTGGAGTGAAGCACGGCCTGAGAGCTCAACATGTGACTTTATACACACACACACACACACACACACACACACACACACACAGTATTGGATTATTCAATACTTACTGAGGGATGCTCTCAAACTCTGGCATAGTGACAAAGTCCATCTCTCTGTAGAAGCCCTTGTTGGTCTTTTTGACATTTTCCAGCAGGGCCGGCTGAATGTCTGCGACTTGGTTCTGGTTCAGTCTAGGTTCACTTCCACTGAGAGATGAGAGCACATTAAACAGGAGACACCAGTCACACATTCAGAGCCGACGCCATTTTCTATTAGCACGGTACTGTACGTTTGGATAGTCCAAAATAAAAAATAAGAGTTATAGAGTTATAAAGTTAAAATTCATTGTGTTGTATGTATATTCTGACTACTCGTCTTGATGTGCTTATATTCTGATGAACTACACTGAGATGTTTTTCATCTCCTCAACATGTTCTTTCTGATCCATGGTGTTCACACTAACTTATTACACTTAATATGTTATGTTATTAGGGCTGCAACCAACCATTATTTTCATTATTGACCCATCTGCCGATTAGTATTATGATTAACCATTTGATAGAAATGAAAAAAAAAAGTGATGTCTTCAAGTTGCTTTTGTCCAGAGACACTTCATTTACAGAGAAATGACAAAGAAAAGCAGCCCATTTAAGAAGCTGTTGACATTTCTGCTTGAAATGACTGAAACCACTTATCGATTATGAAAATAGTTGATAATTAGAAAACCGTATGAGCATTATCTCTTTACTCCCAGTGTTGTGTTGAAAAAAGAAAAGAAAAAAGAACAGCATCATGTATGTGTTCGCACTTCGCTGGAACTTTCTTCATGGGCATATGCGCAGGAATGTTGTCCTTAATGTGCTGGACATCCTCCAAATCCTTCTGGAATGACTCCTCAAGTTCCTGAAATACAAACAAACATTTATCATGAAGTATTTTTGAGCTCATTTATAAGCAGTGTCTCCATTACAGTTTGTTCACATTGACAAGCTAATGTTACACTAAAATGTCCCGCTCACTATGGATTTTAGTCATATAGTATATTAGCAAATGCTGACCAATATTAAATATCAATATTGGCCTCAAAGATCCAGTGCTGGAAACTAACTAAAAATGGAATGTGGCCTCCTTTACCTTCAGATACTTTAGATGTTCTTTCTGTTGGCCAATACATTTTTCAAACTCCTCCAGAAGTCTCTCTAGTGCAAAGAGTTCTTGTCCAAGTTTCTTTATTTTATTTTGAGGCAATTCTGAATGTGGAGAGAGAAACACAAGGACACACTCATTTTAGCTTTGCATAATGAAAAAAAAAGAAAACAGCAGAAAATGTTAACATATGAATCACTGTGTCATACCAACAACTGACAGATCCAGCAGGCGTTGTAAGGACGATATCCTGTCATGGATGTGGTTGCTAATATCCTCCAGCTCACTCATTTTCCTGAAACACACATTGAGTTCATTAAAAATGCATACATTATAAAGAGTTACCTGGTCGTTTTCATGGAAAGGATTTTAACATTAGTAAAACATTCACAATACTGGTTATATGAAACTGTATAATTACAACCAACTCAAATGGTAACAAACTAACATGAATAAATCCAATATTAAAATGTGTGTATAAACTAGCTGACAGTGGAAGACATAAAACCAGTACATACAGGACTGTGCACATCACATGCAGTGTTGTGTGACCCAAAACACGAACACACAGCAGAACGTGACTTGAGACTTACAGAAATATTTAGGGTTTCTTGGTTATTTCAGCATAAATTAAATATACCTGGGAGCACTTTATAACTATAAAACAACATATTTGCATCACACTGCAGCTATGCTTTGACAGTGCCCAGTTTCAGATTTTTAGTTTATGAAAACTGCTTTTCCCCCAACCAGGCCACATTGGACCAGGTCGAGTTAAAAACCCTGGACCAAATGTGAAAATGTTTTAACCAGTTATCACAGTACTACGGTACTTGGTAATCAAGTCCGGCGTTTTGTAAACGTAGGTAAACGCAAGTTTCTTTTTAACTAGAACTGGTCTATTGTTGTCCGGATGGCGGAAGCGCAGTGAAACAGCAATTTCCTTTTGCTTTCATACGTAAAATAAAGGTTTTAGAAAACTGAAAGTAAGTTTTAAACAGCGTTAAGGCTTCTCACACCCTCTCACAACAATGGTGCATAAAAAACTAAAAAACGGACATCAGTCGCTTAATATTGTTATTTATGTTTCCCTTCGGAAGCTCATTTGATATGACGTCACCACCGGGGTTGCCCTGTTTGCGTGTATATGTATATGTATATATGTAAACTTAGAAGGTGCTTTTAATCAAGATAATTTACCCAGAGTTGTGTTACCACTGCTTCTCTTCCTCAGTGCTGCGTTCCCGGTTCAATCTGAGTTTGAAAAGTGACTCGAGACACAGCCGCCTGCGCATGCTCTGTTGTATTGCTCCCTTCAAAGACTGTAGGAATTATGGCGATTGCCATACAAACAAACGATGCATTACCGCCTTCACGTGGTACAGGGAGGATGGATAGCATGACTTAACCACATCCATGGACTTGATATGATTACTGGACAGAAAATCATCAGAACACAAAAGTAAGTGAGCAACGTACAAATCATGACCTAAAGTGTGCATTCAGACATGTAAAACAAACTTGTAAAAATGTAATCAAACTTTGCAAAGAGAAGGAAATATGTTCCTCAACGTTTTACTTGTTACATAATGTTTTGTTTCCCAACATCTTCCTGGAGTTGTCAGTCACTGCCAGCTGTAATTCCTTTACATTTTTGTAGCTCTGAGTACAGTACTAGAAAAAAAGCATGGAATTAGGAATTTGTATGAAATTGAGACAAAGCTTAAGAGTGGAATAAGGAAACTGCTGCACCCAGCCTTCTTTATCTCAATCACACTCCTTGTAGAGTGACGGTAGGGCAAAACAGTGCTGAAACGATATCTATAAATCTATGGTCTATCTGTGGGTGGAACATTTTATTTTAAATGGAAGCTGCAACGTCCTCTCCAAGTCCAAGGGGGAAAAAACAGGACAGTGCATAAAAATTGACTTTTATAAAGAGCAGCTGTTTAAATATTTAGCTGGTGTCTAGTTTAAGCATTTTGATGTTCCAGTGCGCTTCACTCTGCTGAGAGGAACTAGGATGAAAGAGCAATGACTCCTCCCAGTGGGGCTTGAGCACTGATACACAGATCATTGTCAACAGAATTCTGTTAGTGGACCAACAAATCCCATCACTGGAAATCTGTCAGTAAGTAGACGCTGCAGCTGATCAGGCTGCTGTCAAACGGCATCACTGCAATTATAATTATACCTTTATAGACAGACAAATAACAGGAACCAGTCAGGTGTGATATTATTTCTAAGTTTTCTAAGTTGGTTTCTGATTCATGGTCAGTGGTAGATATGTTCATTGACAGCCTGATTATCAACAAATAACTTTCATCACTCATCATCTGAAAGATTTTTTGTGTCATGATCAGGCATTTGACCTTTTAACCTGCATCTCATCATAGTCAAGGACAGTAAGAGTCTTCAACCTGGACCTTTTTAAAACAACATTCCAGCTTGTCATTGCTGCATGTAATCGTTCAACAGTAGTCATATTTCAATTATCTTGAAACAACACTTACACATTTTCATTCAGATAGAAGTACCTTAAAATTGTGCTCAAGGACAGTACTTGAGTAAATACACACAACTGCTCTTGCCTCGCACCATTTCCTGGAGCTGTCCTTGCGTACTCTGGGAAAGAGACTCAGGCATGAGGAAAAAACTACAAGTGAAGGAAACGTGCAATTGAGGGGATTGAGATATACCTGTGACAAGAATTGCCTCCGTTGTTGAGCTCACAGTCTTGTCTTATAGATCAGTAGAAATGTCACTTCATATAACTTTAAATGAGGCTCTTTAGCGTTAATGATCCATTGATGACAGAGTATTATATGTTTCATAACAGATGAAGTGTTATTGAGTGAAGTGTTACTTGATATAGGCACAGTAGATTATAAGAAAGGTTATGTTGCCATTTTGGGTCACAGACACACACAGACAGCAATACATGCCTAAAATAATGCGTACACATAAACACACACACACACACAACATTGCTCGAACTACAGTTACCATGCCACAGTAGCCAGTGGCTCATTTCCATGAATCATTGTCTAAATCCTGCGGTTGATGCTGCATCAGCTCATCTGTTTCAGTCTCTGAGTCTAACCTGTACCTTTCAGCCCAGACAATGTAACGTGTGTTTAGATGTCTTTAGAGTTTTTTCTAAAGCGAGACACTCATTCATACCCCCCATGTCTTCCCTGTGTGTATGCATGTGTTAGAGGGCACTAATGCAACCTGTCACCAACATTTCCCCTATGAAGTCGTTCCGTGGTGCTGCATGCTGATACTGTGAAAGACGTTAGATTGGCCAGGCGTGCAATGGGTGTCCTGATCAGGTGGACTGGACAAAGAGAGTCTTGGGAAAACTTCAGGGGCACCAGCAGACACTGGTGTTAGATCCTACAGTGCATTCCATAAGTTGGATCATGGTCTGGTTTAATACAGAGTCTGCAGTGACTTGAAGCACAAGACACAACGTGATTATCAAAATTTACCCCAAAACACAAATTTTCCCTAACCAGGCAGCCCTTCATTCACTAAAAATAAAGTTGCTGAAAATAATCCAGGTAGTGATTATGTTTGTCAGACAAACATGATAAAACACCTGAACTATTTCACGCTTTCTTCAGCATCTGCATGCAGGGCCATATTGGTTGTCTTTTGGAAAAACAACCCCCTCTAGTTCACTCCGTGGCCATGAATGCCTTGTTATCGAAGCAGGTTTGCGGAGTCCATCTCCCTGCTGTGTTCAAAAGTGGTTAGCTTGCATTAATACTTTCTCCTCTCTTACATTCCCACTTTAATGTGACACCCACTGTAGGTCATACAGGGCCACAAGAGGCATGCAGACACGCAGCCACCCATTCAAAGGATCAACATGACCCTTCTTTTTCTCTCCAGGATGACCCAACCCCCCCAGGTCTGGTGAGAACGGCTGCAGTGGAGGGAAAATTTCTCCACCTGTGGAAATCTGAAATTATGTTCATGCATATGATGACTGATAATCAGTGTAATATTTACGGTATTAAAGAAAGACTTTGCTTAATAATTTATAACTTCTGTTTAGATGGTTAGCAATGTTAGCCATGAAAAAAATGCATGGCTGTGTGGCATGTAAACTGTGTAGGTGGTGAAGGTGCAAAAGAAAATGATGCAGAATGGATTTTAGCTGAAGAAAGAGAGAGAGAGCTTTTTTAGCCTGGAAGGCCCAGGGGAACTATATCCACTGACGACCCACCACTGGTAGCATTTCATCTGTGGAGGTTGTCCACAAAAGCCCTCTGGACAGTGGGAGGGACATCCATTCAATTCAATTGTATTTATATTGCGCTAAATTATAACAGAAGGTATCTCAAAGCACTTTTCACATAGAGCATGTAGATCTAGACCATACTCTTTACAGTATTTATTGCCATCACCCCATCATTGAAGGGTGGATCAAGTTAAACTGCATTGTACCATCTGCTTTTATTACTCTGTCAGAGTAACATGCTCCACAAAAGAAGCATGCAGTATCGATGGCATAACCGGTTCATTTTAGTGACTTAGTTCCTTAACTCCTTTGTGGGGTGGGGGGGACAACCCCAGATTAACATTAAGTTATAACAAAGTTATTCATTTTACCCTAACATTTCACAGTCCATGGCAATCAAGTGTAACATTAAAGTAAACAGAACAAGTTAACAAAAAGTGCTTGTCTTCACTCGTAAAGCACATTTAATAAATCACCAGGCAAATTAATACAACAGTACCGTTAGCCACGTCCTTGACAGCAACACAAAGCACTAACCAACCACACCAACATATTGTTATTCAAAGCAGAGGAGTCGTACTTATCTTTATATGTTCACCACATCTAGCTAACTCACAATTTGCCGCGTTGAATCCAGCAATCACATATAAACATCACTTGTTGTCAGCTTACCTCATGCCCTTCCACGCTTTTTACTTTCCTTGTAGACAGTTTTGAGAGAGATCTTGAGGCACATGAAGTCAAAAAGCTTCCAGGGTATGGTCCATAGAGCAAGCACACATCCGTTTCCTTTAACCCCACCTCCTTGAATGACAGGGCCTCTCAAGCTCTGCATTGGGCTGGGTAGATATATTGTGCTGTACCACCTTCTGGTGTGACTGGGACATAATACCTTAACGGATGCATGTGTGTGTCTGTGAACTTGTCTGTGAGTGCATATATTGGGCTTAATGTAAAACATTAAACCCCTCCTATGAGTGGTCCAACTCAGGTTCAGGAAACACTTCTGCACACATTTGTAAATAGACCTTTTTCACTGCAGACATTTTGACTTGTCATAGCACAGGGGAAACTGTGTAGACAATACCAGGACCCTGGAACTGGCTCACCGAAGAGGAATGCAGTTGTTTTAATGTTATTATCTCCACCTGTGCCTTTCAAGCGACAATGACAAGTCAAAATGTCTGCTGTGAAAAAGGTCTACTGCTAATTTCAACTTGATGAAAACCACCTGGAGGTGCACATTTGTAAGACTCAATCATTATCATAAGTGACAACCCCAAATTACTTTTTTTTTCAGAAAAGAGTTGACAAAAACAGAGCAAATCCAGTCAGTGGTGGTAGCCTATAGGGGGAACCTTTTACTACACCTGTCAACGCTGTCATTGCAGAGCCGAAGGATAACATAAATTAAGAATGAATAGTTTGTCTTGTCTTTTAGAATCATATCTCTTGTTTCGTACTGTGGTGTTATCTTCTTTATTTATTGTGTTGTTTGTTCGTAACCTGAACAAAATGATTTTCCCTTTGTGGATAACAAAGACCATATATCTGTCTATCTTTACATGGAGTTAGATGCCAAAAAATGGTAAGGCCTGGTAAGAGAAATTCCGGAGGAAAATGGTGAATGTGACAACTTAAATTTCTCGTACATGCCACTTAAAAGATCTGGTCCATTGTCAGTCTGTGCATGGGCTGGCACACAGCCTGAAGTTTACCAGAGTATGGTTGAGCGTTTACTGATGTGTGTATTGGAAATGGGCAGTGTGCCTGGAGAGCAGCTTGGGATTCAGGGCTTTTGGAAAATGCTATTTCAGCCATGACAAGTGACAGAGACTTTAAATGCAAGCTCATGTTACACACTCAGTATTGATGGATTGCTGCCCATGGCAGAGGATCTGCTCTCCAGTCAGCGTCTAACTTTCAGCCCTGGGGTTAAGCAGCTTAAAGTTTTTAATCCAGATTTGGATCACTAACTGGGTAGTTAGAACAAGGAGGAAGACTAAAGCTCTTGTAGAGGGCACCAGAAAGGCTATGGTCAGCCCTGCTTAATGGATCATATAATCATATAATAATCATATATTTGACACATAATACATTTCCTAATATAATGCTTATTGCAAATCCAAACCACATCCAGGCCACTCCGTTTTCTGTTTCCCGTCACCTGCTCTGTCCACCCACCCTGTACCTTCGTTCAGACATGTGATCTGCTATAAAAAGCTGGCAGGCTGTGATTTAAACTGAGAAGTGTGCCTTTCGTGTGTTTCTGATTGTATAGTTGTAGTTATTAACTCAGCTGCCATTGTTTCTGTTAACTGGTTATTATTACAAACATTGATATTATTCAGGGGGGCACACTCATTTGGACGACTCAGGCACTCTGGGCCGGTTTAATTCAATTCAGTTAAGTTTTATTTATATAGTACCATATCATAACAAAGTTATCTCAGGGCACTCTTTGGAGCAGGTTGAGACCAACTCTTATATATACAAAGACCCAACGATCCCACCATGAGCAGCACTAGCTTACCTAAAACTCCCTTTTAACAGGTAGAAACTTCAAGCAGAAATAGGCTCTAGGTGGGTGCTCATCTGCCTCGACCGGCTGGGTTGAAAGGGGGGGGGGGGGCAGGAAAGAGAGAGCAGGAGAGGGAGAGGGGGAGAGAGAAGCCATCGCTAACTGAGCTAAAAGGTAAACTTCAGCAGCAAGCAACTAACTAGCATGTAAACAACTGTGGGATTAGCGGAAAGTCACTAACAGGAGAGAACTAAAAGTGCTTAAACAGACAGGTGTACACTCAAATGTATAGCGGGCAGTTAGCTGCTATAGCCTCCTGAGACCCAGCACATTGACTTGTGTCCTCCACTGTGGACATTTTGTTCATAAAAGAAAAGTGGAAGACACTTGTTTTCCGCGGGTCCCAGGAGGATAGTGAAGAAAATATCAGAATTAACTGGATTTAGCTAGAACAGCAAAGTTTGATACCTGTAGCACAGAAGCACCGGCAACCGGGAATGAGACAATACATTCACCTCAGCACGTCAGCCGTACAGCCATATTGGGTTGTTCAAAAAAGGTTTAGATCATTGTTGAACTGTTTTCACATACTACTGTACCCATCTCGTAGGATTTAAACCTCTTTAGTACACTAGGAGTAGGGGGCCCTTTGCTTTGTTGCTTGCCCCTGTTTTCCTCATAGTTTTCCTGCTAAAGTTAGGTTTGTGGACTTTTTTAAAAATTACAACTAAACAATCAATGGCTTGATCTTGCCAGAATACATCAGCGATATGTTGCTTCACTTTCCGCCCATCACCTGATTGTAACAGCGGATTGTAACAACTGTGTGTCTTGTCAAAATGTGCCTTCATAGTTTAAAGTATGTCGTTAGCTGTGTATACAATTTGCAGATACCTAGACCAATTTAAATGATGCACTGTACTGCACTGTATATCTGAATCTTACTTATCTAAACATCTACCATCATGTCATGTTCCAGCTACAGATACACACCCTGGATCACCCTGGACTGTCCTTCCTGACTGTCTTCAAAGTTGGTGCACACACCATTTTATCTGATCCACTTGGAACGTATCCACTTCTAGTGTTGAAGCAGGGGTATTTTCACTCAGGAGTGAGTTACACCAAAGGCTATTTCAAGCAGTATCAACCATGTCCTCCTGCAAATGGACTGTGCAAATGAAAAAGGGTAGGAGAACACTGACATTTAATGGGTGAAGGAGAGTTATACCATATTCTTGCCTTTTATAGGCTTAGATAATTAAACATGCATGTCAATATGTCATGATCAAGAATGCTTAGAACAGAAATATAGGAAACGTTCACCTGAAATATAAATGAATATCTTCATTTCATATTTTATTGTTTTTGTTCATTGACACATTTTACTCCCACTAAGCATCCTATATATTAAAAGTAAATGGTAGAACTAAAGAAAAGGTAAGATGAAGAGGTCTCCAGCTTTATTTAAACCTTAAGTGACACATGGTACCTATTTAGTGAGGGAAGTTGTTGCTCAGCAACAATGTTAACCTCAACTGGGTTCACTGGAAGGAATTATTTCTACTGCTTGGTAATTTGAGCCTACTGAGAAGTATTAGAAATCACCAAGCCAAAAGATGTTTCATGTTAGAGTTATCCTAAACATTCTAGCTTATAGTATTATTGTATTATTATGTAAACTGTCAATTATTAAAACTTTTTTTTTATCTTACTGATGTTCCAGCGTGAGTACTATTTTGTTCCTGTGTGTCTCTGCTCCTGTCCCTACCTGGGATGATACTAACCTGCACTAATTATCTTTGGATTTATCTCCAGATTGACTAGCCATTAATCTTCAGACTGAAACTTAAGCCCCAGACCTGTACCTGTTGAGTCAAACTGTGAGCTGCAGGCAACATGAGACAGAACCAGTGCGGGGTTCACATACCAAGATGATGTTCTGTTAAGCCTCGGAGATGACGAGCATGTCTCAGTATTACTCTCTTCCTCTGTCCACTCTCCAACTCGCTTGGACTAGTGAAGTCTCAAACACTGCCAGCTACAAATATGGAAAAGGTATTGGTCAATATTGTAATAAACTCCATGGCACCAAAATACTTCTTATAAATCACTACAAAAACTGGAAATGTCAAAACAAAACGTTTTGCTGACCTGAACGAGGTACATTTAGGCATTTAGCAGACACTTGTATCCAAAGCGACTTCCAAATAAGAGCTTTACATAAAGTGCATAGAACCATGATTGAAACCAACAAGGTGTCTCATCAAACTTGTAAGGGCTGGTGATGGATCACAAGTGCTGTAAGTAAGTACATCGTTGCCAATCGCAGGATCAAAAAGAGCATTAAATCTAGGAACAGATTATCTTTGTACATTATTAAATACAATACATTCAAACTACAATACAGTTCCACTATGATATCGTACAATATGCTATACTTTATAGAAACAATGTGTCATTTAAGTGTTGTTGTATTCCCGGAACAAATTAGTCTTTAGTCTTTTCTTGAAAGTGGCCAGACAGTTTGACGGATGTGGGGAGCTGGTTCCACCACTGGGGGGCCAGACAGGAGAAAAGTCTTGAATGTGAGCGGGCGTCCCTGAGAGATTGAACCGCCAGGCGGTTCTCAGAGGCAGACCATAGTTGGCGGACGGCTGGAGGATGGTCTGGATGTAGGTTGGTGCAGTCCTGTTCACCACTTGGAAGGCCAGTACCAGGGTCTTGAATCTGATATGAGCAGCGATGGGTAGCCAGTGAAGGGAGATGAAGAGAGGATATCTCCTGATAATATGATGGATTGAGATTTGACCTCTTTATTAAGAACTCTGCTCCTTCAGTAATTGAAAATGATGACAGTTTCCTGGGTGAAGCAGCAGCCCCCTTCCCCAAACATAACATGATGGTGAGATAGGATCAGAAAGGTCTGGAGAAAATCACTGTGAGAATATAGGTGAAGACAAAAGATGGCAATGCCTAAACTCTAGTCACCTCTTCCTATTTGTACTTATATTTGTTTCACTGTATGTCTTTTTATTGTTATTCTTAGTACACCTGGCCTGAGTACACGGTTGTTTTGAAGAAATCTACAATTTTTTCCACTTAAATATGTGTCAGGACATATCTTTTTTATGTTTTGTGTTATGTAAGTCTGAAGTTAGAATAGAATAGAATCACTTGTCAAATGCAGTGGGTGAGCAAGCAGGGGCCCTGCATGCCAGTGGGCCCTTGCAGGTATCACGTACAGATTTAAGGTCATTGTTTGCTCTCTATATCAGAGTCACATATATGAAGGATTGTTGTGAAGACGTGTAAAATGTAACGACAGACAGTGAGAAACAGCCACCAAGCATCAGCTATCTTACTGCAAGGGCAGCTCACATTGACCAGCAGATGTCGCCAGATAACAGTACATTTAGGAAAAGGGCTGCATTCAGGGGCCTGATCCAGGACCTGTAAAGGAGGTTCCATTAATGAAGTGTCTTAAACAATCCTCTGATGTTTTGAGAGCTTGTTGTGCAACTGATTCATTTTAATCTAAGAATTTTAAGATTTTAAATGTTGCAAAGTTAAACCCCACTAGTGGTCCCAAGATCAATGTTAGTGGCTGCATCAAAATCTGTTATGCAAAAACATGTTTTCTTTTCTCACATTTGAATTTAGTTTCTTTTGAAAAGAATGTATTTGCTTACATATGTAAGCCTATAGAATCCCTCAAATCAAACGAAATCATGAAAATGAAATCATCATGCACAATGCAGGTCCATTCTAAGGCACTAATATGTAGCCAGGAACCCAAAGTAAATACTGCTTAATTTTAATTGGTCAGCAGCTAACACGATTGGTGACATTTCTAATCTGACAACTTAACATTTACTTACTTAATTATTAAATGCTATATATATATACGTAATATGATGCCCTGCAGTGCAAAGTGCACGTGCAGTGGGTAAAAGGATTACTGACAATTAGACCAGAGGACGGAGTAACAAGTTACTTCCACTGTTGCATTTCAATGTTGCATTAGTTTTTTTTTCTTTTTACTTATTCTATTTTATGAAAACACAGTCTCCTTCTAAATTAAACAAACTCCATGGAATAGATTTTAAAAGTAGGAGCATATGATGACCTTGTATTGCCCCCAGAACAACAACACAAAAGACTTATCACCTTCAAATGGATAACAGAGACACAAACAGCGAACCAAGAAGAACAGCCCCAAAATGATGGAACTCCCTACACAAGGCTATGTGAAAAGCAAACTCTGTAAACATTTTTAAACAACAATTGAAAACATATTTATTCGGCATTGCTTTTAACTAATTGTCACTCTTCCCCTGTCTGGTTTTATCTCCGTTTTATCTTTGACAAATGTTATTGCTTTGTTCCGTCGTTGTTTTTTCTTGACATACTTTATTAGTCGTGTGCCTTTCTCTGTTTAAGTGCTATCTTTCAAATACTACATTGTCCTTGGCATACCTGCTTTTGCTATTTGCTGCTTCTAATCTTTGTTAGTAATATGTTTGCTAAGTTTTATGGCCAAGGATTTGCAAAATTTTATTATGCATGTTTTTTTCTCTCTCTCGTTTCTTTACTTCTATTGTAAAGCACCTTAAGCTACACCCCTGGTATGAAAGGTGCTATATAAATGAAGTTTTTATTATTATTATTATTATTATTATTATTATTAACAGAAACGGAGGTAGGACTGAGACTAACCTGATTACGTTCTGCAAATCCTTCAACTTGTATCAACTGGTATTTGGACCTTTCTTGTACTGTGGAGCACTTTGCTGTACTTCATAAGTGGCATTGTAGTACATCGTCTTTGTTAAAGACAACAGTTTTGTGTTTTCTGGCACACTAAGTTGTACTTTGAGACTCTTTTTAATATTCTTTGTGGTGCTACCCAGTGTTCGTTCTTCATTGTGTAGTTCTTTGCCATAGTTTGGTGCACTATGCTACTGCAGGAACTTGTTGAACCTTACCATGTCAGAGGTGCTGCTTATGTTTCCTCTGTTCTCCGCTCACTTTGGGGGAGTGTCTGGAAGTAAATTTGGGCACTGCTCTGAACGAGTCATCATTGATTGGGATTGGTCAAGCAGAAATATAGGTTACCTAATGTAACCCCAGTTCTATGAGTACATGCAAGGCCCTCTAACGGGCTTCGCTATTGGTTATCCCCTCGAGGCTCCGCCTCGACACCTGAGTCAAAGTTCAATGTACTCATCCACTAATCCGGGGGTAGCATCCTCCTACCATATAACCCCAGTCTGTGCCTTGCCCGTTTCCCCTGAAAACTCAGCAACCACCCTGGGACCAGCTGGGCTGGCAGTTAGAGGGCCTCGCATGTACTCATAGAACT
>JAVQJL010084781.1:0-13274 GCA_036024295.1 Nannoperca obscura
GGGAACGTTGGGTCTTTGTGTGTGTGGAAGTTGGTCTCGACCGGCTCCATGTGATTGAGTGCCCTGAGATAACTTTGTTATGATATGGCGCTATATAAATAAAATTGAATTGAATAAGATCCTGCACACACAGACACACTTTACACAGCTCCAGACTCCAGTACTGCCCTGCAGTCATTGCTTGAAGCAGCAACCATCACATCCTGCTGTCTACCTATTCTCATTGACTCCAGCTACAGTCCCTGCATTTGACGTCTGTATACTGCGACACACCACACTATCTGGCTGTTATAGCATGCTAGCCTCTCACAGCAGGCTATTACCCAGTCTAATTACCAGACAGCCAGCTATAAGTCAACAGCGACTGGGAATAACCATGCAGGTCCCCATGACAGAGTCCCAACTGCCCCTGAGCAAACACTGCCATCCATTTTAATAAAGATGTCCCCTCTGGCAACCAGTGAAAGATGACAGAAGAAAGACATGATAAGGAGACATGATATGAAAAATGGACGGACAGAAGGACACCATGAACTGCTTCAATAGCATCAATGTATGCACAAGTCACTTTGCGTCTATCAGGTGTGGGAGACTGACATGATTTGATCTGTGTAGTTTGTGGGGGTTCTGATGCCATATGATTAACTCTCTTGTCTTATTGATTTGATTGGTTTGATTACTGAAGGGTTTTTTTGTGAGGCAAGTTTAGGCAGTGAACTAGGCTTATTTGGTAAGTCCCACTTAATTCCCAGTTTCACCAAAAAGCCTAGTTGTGTAAACTGTGTTTTTAGCTACACGTAATCAGACAGGCTTTAAGGTGGACAACCTTCCGTCTTAATTTAGCATTTTAGCATGCAAATTATTGTACAATACTAAACACAAATGTAGTTGAAATATGAAAAGGGGATCACCAAAGTTATTTCAAATGTGTATCTACTGTATCAGTTTGAATGGCAGCAAACCCAATACTTAAGATATTTCATTCTGGTCCAAAGTGGTGGAATGAGAAACTCTCATTGCCATTCCTAGAGCCCTGCTGCTAGCGTAGCTAAAAACTGGTTAGGCTACTGCCTGTCAAATGTGAGCAAATAATCATGTCATGAAAACACTAAAATGTCATGATAAATGTTGCTTGACAAAAGTAATTTATGGATTTTTTTATTCTTTCCAGATCCTAAATGTCATTGCCTATCAAATATCATGTTATGGTTCCATTCTTAGTATTTTATTCCATCCCACAAAATTCTATACAATTATAGTTTGACTATATACATCATGTCCACATGAATGCAAATGTATGCATGTTGCATGCATTTGTGCATGCTGACAAATCTGCTGTCTTATTTGGTTATTTAGTCATTCTGTGACTGTGAAGGATAAGGTTTGTTCTGTTTCTGTGGTTTCAGTCAACTATAATCTGAATAGTACATACCCCTACTCAGATTACTTTTAAATTACAGGAGTGTGCACATCAGCACAAGCCCCACTCTTTTAATCCAGCTGAAGAAGTCACAAGTGAGTTCAGTGTAAATGATTAAAGCGGAAGCACAAAGTCTTGCTTGATGCTGTCATCAGTAAAAAGGCCTCTTATAACCAAACTGATGTTAACATGTTAGCTGCAATTTGCTGATTAGAGTGAACACAAAGTACAGCTGAAGCAGATGAATGTCGAATGTCTCAATGTAGGTTTTGCCAATATTTGGTAAATAAAAATAATTGGACAGTTTAGATTTTGACTTAATTATGGTGCACAATTAGAAGTTAGCAGATGGCCAAAGTTATTATAATTCATCCCAATGGCGAAATCACAATTCTATGGCAATCCATCTAATAGTTGTTGAGATTTCCCTCAAAACCAAATCTGTCAGTCTGCTAGTGTTAAGATGAAGTATTGTTATTGATACAATTTCTGCATCCAACAACACACTCATTGTATTGCTCCTTTTTAGTTAAGTGTATCATGACTGTGATATTTTAATGTGTTGCAAATTAGGTTTGAAAGAGAGACTGAAAGCTCTAAAGAAAAAATGCACCGCAGAACCCAGAGCAGGGACATTTTGTGGACCACAAAGTATGGGACCAAATTTAGAGCTCATTTTCATCCATCAAAGCACAGGTAAAGTTCCTGAGTTCCCAAAAGGGTTACTTGGTTTATATATTAATTATATAAATGTTAGGTCTACCTCTGTATGTCCTATAATGAACTATAAAGACCTGTCCACTGTGTTTCAGAGAATTTTAGCCAAGCTTAGAATCAGAATCAGAAATACTTTATTAATCCCAGAAGGGAAATTGCCTTTTGATACAGTTACAATGCTCAATAAAGTTATTGAAAAAAGAATAATAAACAGTAGAAAATAGAGGGTGTAGAGGGAGGGTCCAAGTATGGTTGGACCAGGGGCCGGAGCTGCTCCAGGACGAGTCTTTCCAGGGCCTTCATGATGTGGGAGGTCAGTGCCACAGGTCTGTAGTCCTTGGCTCCACTGGGGCGTTGAGTCTTTGGAACAGGAACTAGGCAGGAAGTCTTCCACAGCACAGGGACCCTCCCAGAAGATATCCAGTGAGCAGCAGTTCTGTGAGCGACAGTGCCTTGTTGATGCCAGAGGTGATAGAAAGACAGCAGTAACTCATATAACCACTTGTTACAACTGAGGTCTGCACAAGAGCTTCTCTGAACGCACATTGAACCTTGAGGCAGACACACCGGGTGCTACTGCTGTCCGCTAACAACAGGAAACTGAGGCTACACTTCCCATGTTCTCACCAGATCTGGACAATAGAAGATGAAGACACGTTGCCTGGTCTGATATTGTATGCCTTGTATCAACGGTTCAGGCTGCTGGTGGGGGTGTGATGGTGTGAGGGCCCCTTAGTACCAACTTAGCATCGTTTAAACGCTGCAGCATACCTGAGTGTTGTTGCTGACCATGTCCATCCCTTTATGACCACAGAGTACCATCTTCTGATGGATACTTCCAGCAGGAAAACTTTCCATGTCACAAAGCTCAAATCATCTCAATCTGCTTTCTTGAACATGACACTGAGTTCACTGTCACTCAAACGGCCTCCACAGTCACCAGATCTCAGTCCAACAGAGTACCTTTGTGGTGGAACAGGAGATTCACATCTGCAGCAGCTGCGTGATGCTGTCATGTCAATATGGACCAAAATCTCTGAGGAATGTTTCCAGCACCTTGTTGAATCTATGCCACAGGGAATAATGCAGTTCTGATGGAAGAAGGGGGACCAACCCAGTACTAGCAAGGTGTACCTAATAATAAAGTGGCTGCTGAGTGTATTTGACTGTGTTAAATGTTTGCTGTTTTCTGAAAGAATGAGATCTGGAGCTCACAGTTATAGTTAGAACTTTTTAATACATTTCCAAATAAACAAATGTTAACAGAGTTGGCTGTTTTCTCTCAGAGTGTTGACCTTCCAGCCCACTGTGCGCATACCAAACGTCCAGGCCCTGGACCCGTCTTATCTGACCGCTACGCTTGCTGACTATGCAGTCCCCTTTCACCCATCCACCCTGGCCACCATCCCCACAGACATGCAGAGTGAGTCACCTGGATAGGATGACTGTAAGCATGATCACTACCACAATGCGGTACTGTTAATAATCAGTTTTCTCTATCTCCTTTTCTATAGGTCTGGATTTGTTTTCCTTAATTCAAGCAGATCCTCAGGTATGTTTTTCAGTCTAGAACAGGAATCATAGCAGCAACAGAGAATAACCTCCAGTTGTTACATAGAAGCTGTAGGTGTGAGTGTGAGTGCGGGTACTGGTACGACGAGGTCTGCAAATGGAGGTTAAAAGGTGACTATCCATGGAGACACTGACTCACTCAATTATTTCATAATTAAACTAAGCTTTAAAACCAAAAAAGAGGCTTTATTCTGTACAAAACAAAGGGTATGGTTGCACACTATTCCACTGATCTACAGATGGCTGTAAAATGCCAAGATATGCTGCAGTGTGCCAGCATAGACAGAGAAGAAGAATATATGTAAATTATAAATGCTGGATTTGAAAATACAGGTTTTATGAGGAAGGAAATTCATTCAACAATTTGAACAGTTTGTTAGAGCTCAGGCATTCACACAGTGTGTTTTGGTGAGTGACACTGAATTTAAACATTACTTTAGTTTGTTTATAAGAAAAATCCACAGGGCACATTTGTACATTAGTCCTCCCTGCCATCTTACGTATATAAAAGGATTCCCAGGGCAAGCTCAAGTTCTAACAACTTACAGGAATGTAAATTACAAAAATGAGGTTGTTAAAAAGACAAAATTAAGAACTCCTTTAAATCACAACTAGGCTGATACTTCCACTTAGAAAAGATGCGGGGAACAAACAAATAGTCACAGGTCAGGTTCAGTGTGGTTAGTCATGTGGATCCTGACTGCCCATAAGTCTTACACCCAGGTAGATATGGAGTGCGCCTGCTTTATTTTTACCCAATTTAAATGTATTGAATTCAAATGATTTCACATGCCTTATCAAATTTGAGTAGGTTTAGTTTTCATAATACTGCATCAGACAAAATGTATGAATAACTAAAACTCAAAGATTCAAGAGAGATATGTAATCACCTTTTGTTGACCGAAACAGTTTTGAGTGTTAATTAATGTTCGCAAACTGGAGATGCACCCTGAAAATGAGCTGAGCAGATATGAGAATTAAATGTATCTGACACATTGAAGTAACAGCTGTAGTCATGTTACTATTGCATTTAATTATTCACAAGCTATTTAATCCACATCCACAAGCTTCTTGCTGTACAGATACACCAATCAGTTCATTCATAAGTCTGACGTGGGGTCAGAAATGTGTGTGTGTGTGGGGGGGGGGGGTTGAAATGGGGAAATAATTTAGACTCCAATGTACCCACAACTGATCATGTTTGAACATGAAGATTGTAGAAACTTAATTGGCTAATGTAGCAGTGCCCACAGAACTGCCATTGGATAGGAGAAGTTGTATTGTAGCATTTCATACATTCTAAAGAGTTGTGACTTTTCAGTGGACTGTAATGATGGTTAGTCTGATCAATTTGTTCTTTCCGTTCAGCACTACCGGCCACAGATGTTCCTCGACAACCTGACCAGCAGCATGCAAAGTGCAGCTAGCACCAGCTCAACGCTGGTGTCCTCTTCCAGCAGCCACTATGACACCAATTCCCACGCTGCCAGCTCCATCCACGAGACCCGGGTCATCACAGGAGGAGGGGGGGGCGCTGGGGGAGGGACTGACAGTGTCATATCAGATATCATTTCACTAGACTGAGCCACATCTCACTTTTTAAGCCTGTTTTCAGTGGCCTTTTTAGTCTGGATTACATGTACATGTTGAGTTTTACACAGAAGCACTCAAATTGGTATACATAAGCACTTTGATGGCCTGAACATTTTTACCATATTAAAAACTGTATCCAGGGAGCGGGAGAGAGAGAGCAAGAGGAAAGAGAACATACACTACTGTTCTACATAGTAATGTACATAGAGATTTTGCCCCTGTTTTTTCATTTGCAATTGGGGTTTTCATATCTGCTATGGTAGGGTGATAAATGGTTTGATGGCCAAGGACAACATTGTGTGTCAGAGAATTGTAATTTCTTTTTAAGTTCTCTTGACTTGAACCGTTTTTTGTCATCAAAATCAGAAATGGGGTGATTTAGCTTTCTTTTAGTCCATTATTCCCAGGTGTTTTGGCCTTGGTTTAGTCCAGTATTCCCTGGCATTTTAGCCTTGGTTTAGTCCAGTATTCCACGGTGTTTCAGCCTTGGTTTAGTCCAATATTCCCTGGTGTTTTAGCCTGGGTTTAGTCCAATATTCCCTGGTGTTTTAGCCTTGGTTTAGTCCAATATTCCCTGAATATAGAGTCTCTAGCTTGCTAGATGTTTCAGTCTTTTCACCAGCCACTCACTGACTTTAGCTCTGTGCCATTGTGTTCAGGGAGCATATATTCCGTGGAATCAGTGGAGCTAGCAATGCTTTCACATTACAGAGTCATTTATCTCAGTGTTCATATCAAAAGTATAGCATTTGTTTTTTAAAAACCCCTCCACCCTCAGCGCTGCAGAGGTTTTCCTGGTAGACAGATAAATGGCATGTAGAACTTTTTTCCCAGTTGCTCCAGTGTTGGAAATATTTAGAACATTGAACTCTTCATTTATACCAATTTGTTTGCTTGCAAATACATGTAAATCTGACTTCAGCCTGGTCTGGCCTGGCTGACCTGAACTGTTGGCCTCAATAGCATGGAACAGAGTCATCAATGGATCAATGGACGAAGAGCTTGGACTCACTGTTGCAAATGAACAATGCAAGTCAACGAATGGAAGTAGGAAGCCACTCTGTGAAAAAGACTTGTGGACTGATAAACATATTGTTGACTTTGGAGATGTCTGACGTCCTCACACAGTAAACGGTGCTGTCCACCGTGTGTGAGGACGTCTGTTTTTACTGTATCTGTGCTGGCTTTCTTAAGCCATGTTTTGCCTTTCATCCACACTAATGGCAACATCAAATGTTACCATTGGTTCTTACAGCTGTCTGTCAGTACTTTGATTAGGTTTATTACATGGCAGCTTTCATGTCATAACAAAAAATGTTTCATTGTAATTTAGTCAGAGCAATAATAATTTAACTAGTGTTACGTTAAACAAAGTTGTAAATGTAGTTCAGATACTCAGTAAAGGATTCATGCTTGCCGTACCACTCTGCTTCCCAAATCCAGTCCCTTTCATTTGTGTATGGTCAATTTATTGGCTCATATTAATTGTAAACATGATTTTGTTTTGTTAGAGAAATACACTTAAAGGAATAGTTGAAAAGTAAAGTACTCTCATTTGTGAGATGAGAAGATGAATATCGGTCTCATGTTCGAATGTATTTACTAGCGTAGAACGTGAAAGACTGGAAGCAAGGGGAAACGGCTATCCTGTCCAATGTTCCAAAAGCGTACTCATTAACATGTTATGTTTGTTTGCTCCTTAGACAGTTTGGGCTTTAAGGGAGGAATTATGTTCTGCCCCAGGCTAGTAGAGGGTGGATAACCCGACCTGATACCCGATGCCAGTTTGGACATACATACAAATGATGTTTGGGTTCAGTCACGGCATACTTGACATGGTGCTTCCTGGAAGTGTGACAACACATGAATGCAGAACACGGTAAACATTAATGTAGCCTCTCTAAGAATATCAAAGAAAACATCAGGGACGTTTTTAAAACTCCTGAAAACCATGCTGGGAAATTGGCAGTACAGAGGCATTTGGATTTGCTTCAGCTTACATTAACTGCATCGGTTCGGACATGAATAACAGAATGCCTGTCAGGTTTGGGTCGGGCTTGGTTACTACGCTCTCAGACTTGAGTTGACCGAAACATTGATATTCACATTCTCATCTCACTCTATGTAAAGTCAATAAGTGTATTTCCTCAAATGTTGAACTGTTCCTTTGAAACTTTCTCACAGACGTGCATCAGCTTTGACGAGCATGAGGCGGTTCAGTGGATATTGATGTAATGTGAATGAAAGAGTTTATTTGCTTCTGTGTTAATGTAAAACGTCAGTTCATGCTGCCAAAAATGATCTTCCCTTTAGTTAACATTTAAAAGTCCAATCAGTAACTGAACTGAACTCTGACCTTTGGGTTATTTTTTTGATTTTGTTGTATGTTGATGCTGCGTGTTGGTATGCGATGGACACAATCACACTAACATTTCCTCAGTATTAACACCTACACTTAAGCCTGCTTTCTTACATTTGACAGCAAGCAGTAACATAAGGAACAATAAACAGGGCAGCTACTCTATCTACTATCCGGACTGCGTCTCATCGAGATTGCTTGCTGTGTATGTGGACTCCCAGCCATGAGGAGCTCTATCTCAGGGATCTACACTCCACTTTTCTGGGCTTGATGGACTGAGTGAATTAAAATACTGACACATAGGAACAACACTGAGCATCAGTTACTGAAATGCAGGTGGTGATGTAAAAGTAAGGCCGATGTATAGCTTGCATTAGCAAGTGTATCCGTTTCATTAAACCATTATGTTAATAATGTTGGCGTTCATTAGCACAATGTTCACCCAATTACAAAAACCTCACTTGGCTCTGGTGGTATCTAGTTACAGGGATGGTTTTGGTTTAAGTGAAAAGTTCACATTCATCTCCCTCCTTTACTGCCCCTCTACTTACAAAGACAACTATTAGTGGGGAGTGTTTGCATAAAGCTCACTGCTCAGTGAAATTACTGATTAGACTTTTAACATGCTGGCAGATGTTGGTGATGTGGATTCCAGGTCATGTTTTAATTTTTAATTTGTACTCTTCATACTTTATGGACATAGATAACGTAATCCGGGTCACCTGGATGTTTCTTATTTGACAGACTCTGAGAAAAGTACTAATTTGTTGGCTTCCAATTCACTAGGTTTATTATGGGATGGTTTATTACACAATTGTCTTTGTTTCCTGTTTCTGTAAACTTGCAGCATTTTGAATTGTGGTACCATGTGAGTGTTTTTTATTATTAAAATGTTCCTTTTTTATTCAGTTAAAATCGGTTGCTCTTGGAAATAGTCCAAAAGGTTTTATTATTCCCAGAAAATGATGGCCAATGTGACCTGGGTGTAGTCTCCAGGAGGCCAGTGGATTAAATGTGCTGAGATCAAATATCTTCAGTCTTGGCCAGTACTCAAACAAACTTCCCAGAACTGCACTTAGAGTGCTCTAAGGAGCCAACGTAGGAGTTAAAAAGTTCTTCATTAAATCAATATTTTAATTTCTGTGTCATTTAGATAACCCACCCCTCATGGGTTTATTCAGACACATTAACTGGAAACAAACCAAACACTCATGTTAGCCCACCATCATCTGACAGCACATTACATCAACAGCATCGAAACATACATGTAAGCACAAACGCTCCAGGATATAACCCACAATCCACCTATCCAAGCAAGACAGAAAGACTGGTCTACCACTTTTAGGCCAATTATACTTTATATATTTTTTACATTTGTAATCTTTCTTAAACAATAAATTCTCAATTTTGGCTTTTGCCAGATGTCTTCTGCCCATGATAGTGTGCATTCAGCCTGGACTTTAAACTCCTCCAGCTCCAAGACACCTAGAAGAACTTCTTGTACATCAAATATTCCACAAGCTCATTCACTTTCAACAGACCCAATATAATATTTCACTAGTTTGGTTGGTAAGCCCAGCATCCTGTTCCACAGGCTCACCATGCTGATCTTCCATCTTACTTCACAGAAGTCCCAACCCATATCCCATTAACTGCCAAAACAGGCGCATATTTGTGAAGTCACCATGTGAAAGAGACGCTGTCATCTAGAAGAAGACCAACTTATATTTATCTGTAAATTTGTGAGTTCTGAAAACTGCTCCTGGTACAGTCTCCATGTGTTAACACCATTCAGCAGTACATGTCAGCATTGTTTTCTGACAGCAAAATAATATTAGCATGAAAAAGAATGTTAAGTTTTTGCCAAATCATAATAAAAAAACAGCAACTAATGTTGGTGATAGAATATCACCAAGTTTCCATTAACCTCTATTTGGTAAAGCTTACATTTTAGGAGATCATGATCGACATCTTTTGAAAACCAATAAAACACGATAATGTGGGCTCATAGCACCCAATAATGTAATCATCTCTACTAACTTAAGATATATCAGTGGTTCTCAAACTTGTTCATATATATCAAATATTTTAGAATGTTGCTATAGCGCCACCTTCAGGGTGTTGCTCATGAGTGTACACTTCTGGGCTGACAGGACAGGTGGAGAGAAGAAGACACCTGTCCTCTTCCACAGGAGGGCAGTACAACCTCACTTGTGCCAAAACTATAAACTATAACAATATGTTTAGTTTCAATAAACTAAACATATTGAATTAAATATCAAGCAGTGATAGTTTTGAGTTTTTCCTTCCAGGCAGGCATTGATTTCTAAAAGAGCCAACAGCTAATTTTTGTCCCTGGGTCCCCACAGAGTTCAACCTGGCCATGGCAGTAATTACATGTACATGTTGCAAATGCAGCTATTAAAGGGAAATTCAGTTTTGATCTCTATTTTAATTGACATTAGTCTTGATATTTTGGTTCTGGCTAGTTGTCAAAGCAACACATCCTGGAATTGACAGCTGGAACCAAATACATGAACTCATTTCAAATAAAAATTACTTATCAGTAAGAGGTTCTGATGTAACCTGTTGTGACCTTAGATGACCTTAGAACTCACTATGATCTGTTAGCATGTGCAGAATTGAAGTTTTATAGCGAAGAGTCCCCTATACTTATACATGATAAAACATACATCAAATTAAAAACTTTGGACAATAAAAAAGAACCAAACCAAAATTCTGTGAGATTCAACTCAACAATTCTGTTAAAAGACCAACAGAGCCACAACACATGGCATTTAATACCATATTAAAAAGGATTTGTCATTTGAACACTAAAACTATAAATCACTTTGCAGAACATTGTTCATTGGATTTTAGCTGCATTTTTACATCAAGCTCATGATTATCACTCAGTGTCTTGCACATCCACTGGGACCCCCACCAATCACTCAGTCTGACCACATCCACTGCAAATGTGCATTAACAGTGATCAAAGTGAGGAAACATTGTAGAGCACAATGTAGAACAAAGTGAAACCAGCAACAAAGCAGGAACACATAAAAACGAGATGTGTGTCCTTGAATCTATTGCCCCAGTGCATCGTGGGAGGGTTCCCAACACGGCTACCTGCAATCACATGATCAGAACGCAACTAATTACATGAAGGATGATCATAGTTTCTACTCTACTCATTTTGCCTTTATTTCAAAATAAAAGTGCACTGTTTTTCAAGACAACTTCTTCCAGAATTGTGATTTTATCAGGCAAAAATGATCCAGTTTATTTTCATCCAGCTAATTCGGGCCTTTGAAAGCAGTTTGATGATTGATATGTTGAATTTGTTGATGAATTTATCTAGTTTAAGTTGAAATTCTTTGTCATATGCACAACAATGACAGTGGAGCAGTGGAATTGTTACTCTCAGGCTCACTCCAACAATACTCACAAATCACACAAGAGGAATGAAAAAAAAAAGAATCTAACATAAATAATGCAGAAGTTAAAATATACTATATACAGTGCATCCGGAAAGTATTCACTCTTTCCACATTTTGTTATGTTACAGCCTTATTTCAAAATGGAGTAAATTCATTTTTGTCATCAAAATGGGGTACACACAATACCCCATATTGACAACGTGAAAAAAGTTTGAGATTTTTGTAAATGTAGTAAAAATAAAAAACTAAGATATCACATGTACATATCTGAACTCTCCCTCCATTGACATCCTAGTTCCTCAGCAAGCTTATCAAACCATGGAAGCAAGATGCTCTTCAAATCTTGTTTTATTGCAAATTCAATTGGAAATGTGTAATCTTTTGTATATCTGAGAATTTCCCTACAGAGGAAACTGCAATAAATTGATTTTCTTTCTTTGAGGTCAAATTCCTCTTGAGGCACCAAAAAGGCTTGGGCTGACTTTGTTCACCACCAAAAAGTGAACTCTTTGTTTGCAACAAAATAATCAATAACTTCGAACTTTTGAACTTGCAAACCTGATTCTCAGCTCTACAGCATGGCTTTTCTTGAATTCAGCGAGGCCTCAAATCTGAGAGAAAATGTAACACTGTAATCTCCCCACAACGACCTCCTGTCAACTGGGGAAATGCTGTTTAATCTGGGTGAAATGGTCAGGTGCCACTAGGCCAAATTAATCATTGTACACTCAACATGTCAGGCCATATGACAACCAGAGAACGGGAGGAAATATGGGAAAAGCAGACGCAAAATGGGGGGAAAGTCAACATGGGAAATCAGGTTGGGCTATCAGACCGGGCTCAGTGAAGGTTGAGGTTACGTTAAGGTCAGTGCCATCCTCAGGTGTTTGTTTGCTGGCTGTCAAACAGCAGACACTACAAAAACAAGACCAAGGTTGAGAATGTGCCTACATTACATTACATGTACATGTAATTACTGTGACGGCCATTTTGAACTGCTTGGGGCAGAAATTTGTTGTGGGCTCCAACTGACACCCCCCACACCCCCACTGTACTTATGTACATTGTGTATGTACCATGTCACCTTCAAATGGACTGCATTTATATAGCGCTTTCATCCAAAGCTCTTGTGTGTAATACTTCCAACTATCTAACCTCAACCAATTGTGTGCTCCTTTTTTGCATTATTTAGAAAATCTGGCATTTCCACAGTTTTATGTGTTAATTGGAAATGCAGATAACTACATTACTACATGACTATTCTCTCGAAGTATCAATTATGTGATATTTGGCCCCATCTGAAGTCTATCCTTCCATACAACACACACAAACATATAGTTATGTCAACATAAAGTTGAAAGGAACATGAACACAGACACACAAACACACATATATCATGTGATTCCATCCCTGTGGACACCTCCACCCTAATCTTAAACATTTACTTTAACCTTGACCTGATGCCGGTTTTAACCATAATCCTTTAGCCAAGTCCAAATCCTAAAACAGCCTCTTAAAGAAGGGGGGATTGACCAACATGCCCTTAATTTGAAAAAGAACAACAACAGCAACAACAACAACAACAACAAAAAGCCTCTTCACAACTATAATAGGTTCTCAAAAAGACAGAAGTAGTACACATATACAGGCCAGAACAATGAGCCTTTATTAAGTGTGGTGTGGTTCTGATTGGCAGTGGATGGCAGACAGAGGCAAGATCCCAATTATTGGTGGAATGAAGCAGCAGCTGCTGCTCTCAGTGAGGTGGCTGGGAGGCTTGTTAGGTGTTGGGCTGCTTGAGGAGCTCGTCCTCTGAAAGCTTTCCTCTCACATCTGTCTGGGAACCTTGTTACCTTGTCAGCCTCTGTCCTCCACATAGGCCTGCTAAATGAACAATTATGGTTGACCAGTTAGCCAATATAACACTCATAGCTTCAACTATGTAGCTTGATGTAGTTGTACCCTGCATAAGTGTTTTAATTGAGTTTACACAGGTATGTGTTGACTGGTATTCTGTACTGTGCTGTAATTGCATCACTTACTCAGTTTGTAGACGGTTGGTGCTGACGTGCTGAGGTGAACGTATTGTGTCATTTCCGGTTATTGGCGTTTCTGTGTTACTGGTAGCAAACTTCGCTGCTCTAGCTAAATCCAGTCTATTCTGATATTTTCT